>CM033473.1:267529115-267814115 GCA_019447015.1 Hymenochirus boettgeri | reverse complement strand
CCATTCCAGCAGGTCCAGTTATGAGTAACAATCTATGGAGAGGTCTGTCAGTAACATACAATGATAGAAAATAGTGAGTGGTGCCATTCTAGCAGGTAAAAGGGAGTTATCCCAATAAGATAGAATAGCTGGTTGGTACCAGACAGATTTAATACATTATTAGTGTATATATTAATACACGGGTTACAGTTAACCCTGTATACTGGATTGAGATACATAGTTTATAATAAACCTGTATGGTGGATTTAATGTATTGATTTATATAGTTTATAATAAACAGTGTATAGTGAATTAATATAGAACGTTTCCAATTATCTCTGTACAGTGTATTCATTTATATACATCGTTTTCTATACATATACAAATCTATCTATAGTATTAATATGTACATTGTTTCCAATAACCCTGTTTATTGAAGTAATATCTACATTGTTTCCAATAACACTGTATAGTGTATTAATATGTATATATTATATGTAGTTCACAAAAAACTCAGTACAGCATAAATATAGTTTACAATAAGTTCGGTACAGTGTATTAATATAGTTTATAGGAAGCCCAGTAAAGTGTATTAATATAGTTTACAATAAGTCCAGTACAGTGTATTAATATAGTTAACAGGAAGCCCAGTACAGTGTATTAATATAGTTTACAATAAGCCCAGTACAGTGTATTAATATAGTTTACAGGAAGCCCAGTACAGTGTATTAATATAGTTTATAGGAAGCCCAGTAAAGTGTATTAATATAGTTTACAATAAGTCCAGTACAGTGTATTAATATAGTTTAAAATAAGCCCAGTACAATGTATTAATATAGTTTACAGGAAGCCTAGTACAGTGTATTATATAGTTTACAATAGTCCAGTACATGTATTAATATAGTTACAGAAGCCGATTACAGTGATTAATTAGTTTACAATAGCCCAGTACAATGTATTTTATATTTACAGGAAGCCAGTACAGTGTATTAGTATAGTTTACAGGAAGCCCAGTACAGTGTATTAATATAGTTTACAATAAGCCCAGTACAGTGTATTAATATAATTTACAATAAGTCCAGTACAGTGTATTAATATAGTTTACAATAAGTCCAGTACAGTGTATTAATATAGTTTACAGGAAGCCAAGTACAGTGTATTAATATAGTTTACAGGAAGCCCAGTAGAGTGTATTAAAATAGTTTACTGTAAACCCGGTACAGTGTATTAATATAGTTTACAGTAAGCACAGTACAGTCCATTAATATAGTTTACAGTAAGCCCAGTACAGTGTATCAATATAGGTTACAATAAGCCCAGTACAGTGTATTAATATAGTTTACAGTAAGCCCAGTACAGTGTATTAATATAGTTTACAGTAAGCCCAATGCAGTGTATTTTTATATTTTACAGTAAACCCAGTATAGTGTAGAAATATAGTTTATAGTAATCTCAGTGTTAATAAATGCAATAATCGGTATAGTGTATTAATATAAACCCTGTATAGTGTAGTAAAATGTATAGTTTGTAATAAACCTTGTATAGTGTAATAATATGGATATTTTGTAATAAACCGTGTATACTGTATTAATATACAGTCTATAACAATCCCTGCATAGTGCAATAATATACATAATATATAGTGATCCCTTTATAGTGTAATAATATAACAATCCCTGTATAGTGTAATAATATATATAATAATCCCTTTATAGTATAATAATACATATAGTATCATTTATATTAATCTCTGTATAGTGTAATAATTAATATACACTATCTATAATAATCCCTGTATAGTGTAATAATAATATATATTATCAATGATAGTCCCTGTATAATGTAATAATAATAATATGCATAATCTATAATAATCCCTTTATAGTGTAATGATAAAACACATAATAAATAATAATCCCTGTATAGTGTAATGATAATTTACATAATATATAAGATTCCCTGTATAGTGTAATGATAATATACACAATATATAATAATCCCTGTATAGTGTAATGATAATATACTTAATATATAATTCCTGTACAGTGTAATGATAATACACATTATATATAATAATTCCTATATAGTGTAATGATAATACACATAATATATAATAATCCCTGTATAATGTAATGATAATATACATACAGGGTTATTCAATAAAAGTTCTTATTGCTAATTTTGCCCCAACCAATCAGATGTAAGTTTACAAATGTTAATGAAATCTGATTGGTTGGGGAAAAATTAGCACCATTTTAAATAAGAACTTTTATTGAATCTCCCTGAAAATATATAAGATTCCCTGTATAGTGTAATGATAATATACTTACTATATAATAATCCCTGTATAGTGTAATAATAATAATATGTATAATATATAATAATCCCTGTTTAGTGTAATAATAATATATATAATATATAATAATCCCTGTATAGTGTAATGATAATATACATAATATATAATAATCCCGGTATAGTGTAATAATAATAATAATAATAATAATAATACACATAATATATGATAATCCAACCAGAATGTTTATGTTAAATTTCGTTCGTTAGACAGATAATTAGGAACTTGTTAATATATAATATTGTGTAATAAAGAGAATTGCTGTTATCACACATTATTTTATTAATGAAATTAATAACAAAAAAAGTGTTATATAAACCCAGAGATTGAAATTCAGTGTCTCTGTCCTAGTGTAAATAGTCATATCAACGCCTGCGATTTTGTCGCACAGAATCACCTGCTACACTTAAAACAGGTGGTTGTAACACAAGAAATCTGTCAATAATCTAATAACAACGAAAAACAGATGCTCTATGGCATTGGGTTGATTTAAACAGTCAAGAGTATTAGAAAAAATACCTGTATATTTAAATTATCTATCTATCTATCTATCTATCTATCTATCTATCTATCTATCTATCTATCTATCTATCTATCTGTCTGTCTGTCTGTCTGTCTGTCTGTCTGTCTGTATATCTATCTATCTATCTATCTATCTATCTATTATCTCTCTATCTACCTATCATCTATCTATCTATCTATCTATCTATCTATAATCTATCCATCTATCTATCTATTTATCTATCTATCTATCTATCTATCTATCTATCTATCTATCTGTCTGTCTGTCTGTCTGTCTGTCTGTCTGTCTGTCTATCATCTCTCTACCTATCATCTATCTATCTATCTATCTATCTATCTGTCTGTCTGTCTGTCTGTCTGTCTGTCTGTCTGTCTGTCTATCTATCTATCTATCTATCTATCTATCTATATATCTATCTATCTATCTGTATATATATATATATATATCTGTATTTTATCTATCTATAATCTATCTATCATCTCTCTATCTACTATCTATCTGTCTGTCTGTCTGTCTGTCTATCTATCAATCATCTGTCTGTCTGTCTATCTATCAGCCTAAATAATAATAATAATAATAATAATAATACTAATGCAACAACAACACTACTACTTACTACTACTACTACTAACTATTACTACTACTACTACTAATAATAATAATCTATGTATAATTGTCACTGTAGGGACAGACTGGGGGTTTGAAGGGATTAGTGCTATAGAAATGGTAATAATATTGATAGTCTGGTGTTACCATTATATATCTGACATGTAATAAATCCAATTATCAAGTGTGCAGATTAAATAATCCAGTTGGAGCTGCCATATGGATTGAATGGAATTGGGGTCTGGTATCTACCCCATAAACATGATATGTCATGTGGAGGGTTAAATCATCCCTGTAATTACAGCTACATGGTGTCTGATATAGCGCTATAAACTGCGCTTATTTAGCGCTGTACTGAATGAGTCGGTGGAACTAAAGAGTGCTTGTCAGTGCTAGTCATTTATTAGCTCTACACTAGTATATACATGTGATTATAACCTAAAAAGCTTCCTCATCGAATGGAATGGAATTTATTGGAAAGGATTAGAATGGAATAGGTTGGAAAATAATGGAATGGAATAGAATGGAATGGAATAGGATGGATTGGAATGGAATGGAAGAAATAGATTAGAATGAAATGGATTGGAATGGAATGGATTGGAATGGAATTGGAAGAAATACATTGGAATGAAATGGATTGTGATAGAATGGATTGGAATGGAATGGATTGGAATGGAATGGAATGGATTAGAATGGAATGGATTAGAATGGAATGGGAAGAAATAGATTGGAATGGAATACAATGGATTATAATGGAATGGAATAGAATGGATTTGAATGGATTAGAATAGAATGGATTTGAATCGATTAGAATGGAATGGAATAGAATGGATTAGACTGGAATGGAATTTAATGGATTAGAATGGAATGGGAAGGAATGGAATGGAATTTAATGGATTAGAATGGAATGGGAAGGAATGGAATGGAATAGAATGGATTAGAATAGAATGGAAATACATTGGAATGAAATGGAATGGAATGGAATGGAAGAAATAGATTGAAATGGAATGGAATAGAATGGATTAGTATGGAATGGAATAGAATCGATTAGAACTGAATAGAATGGATTAGAATGGAATGGAATGGAATGGGAAGGAATGGAATGGAATAGAATGGATTAGAGTGGAATGGAATGGGAAGGAATGGAATATAATGGAATGACAGAACTGAAACATGAAAGGGAAAAAAAATATAGAGATTACAATCTTTCGTTTATTTATATATGTGTGTGTGTGTGTGTGTGATTTAATGTAAAAATGTACTTTATTTTTTTATATAAGAAAGGTTATAAATAAATTGAATTTAGATGGTAAGATAGTTAAAAGTTCGATGATAATATGATCATTTATAGACAGACAGACAGATGATAGATAGATAGATAGATAGATAGATATATGATAGATAGATGACAGATAGATAGATAGATAGATAGATAGATAAGATAGATAGATAGATGATAGATAGATAGATAGATAGATAGTGGATGGATGGATGGATGGGATGGATGGATGATGGATGGATGGATGGATGTGATAGATAGATAATGATAGATACAGATAGTAGATAGATAGATAGATAGATAGATAAGATAGATAGATAGACAGATAGATAGATAGATAGATAGATAGATAGATAGATAGATAGATAGATAGATAGATAGATAGATAGATAATTATACCAGTATGTGTGCACTCAGCCTTCCAATAGATTCCAAATGCAATTTCAGGATGCCCGGGTGCTTGTTCTAGACTGATAATACCAAACCAGGATATAATTGCAGAGCAGAGTGCTTTGCAATTATATCCTGGTTTATATAGATAGATAGATAGATAGATAGATAGATAGATAGATAGATAGATAGATAGATAGATAGATAGATAGATAGATAGATAGATAGAGATAATAATATAATTATATAGTGCTGGTTAAGGCTTTCAGAGGAAATTAAATATTTCTATTCATGTTATATTAAATGTAACTTTAAAACGCACACACACACACACACACACACACACACGCACACACACACGCACACACGCACACACACACGCACACACACATATATATATCTCATGTATCACTACAATGTATCAATTAGTTATCCTTACAATAGATCTCTATATATTACCCCTTGCAATGTATCATTAGGTTATGGTAACAATGTATCAATCTAAAGGACATCTTACTACTAATTGTACATAATCCCACTCTCCCCTGGTAAATGTCCAGCCTTGTATATAGGGGTAGGGGGGCTAAGGACAGATGGAGCCTTTCAAGTTTATGATCCTATTTTCCAGGGTAAATTTATCTTGGCAGAGAAAGGCTTTCCTTTCCAGTGGTCTGTTCTCAATTACTCAGCAAGCAAGTCTTCTTGTTTAGAGATTGGGAGTTTTTATTGGGGTTGAGTGTAGATAACTCACCCAGGATCTTTTTGAAGGTAGATACACATTTGTTTACATGAACTGATTCTGAAGGGTGAAAATGTCATTGAGCTTGGGAGTAAGGAATGGACTCGGTCAAATTAGATCCCATTACAAAGTCTAATGTCAACCTTGCAGTTTTCCAGCTGTTGCTGAACTGCAACATTCCCCTTGGGACTCTAGGAAGGAGGGAAGAGGTAAAAACCTAGTATGGACAATACAGAGCTTAGCAGGGTTAATGGAATCTCTGCAGATGGACAGTTCTATGGACCTTTAAATCCCCACGTGCTCTGACACTGCAACAGATACATTGGGAGTCCAAATAGAAATTGTTAATGGGAGACACAAAAACATTGATATAATAGAACTGAACTATATATTATATAATAGCTGAACAGGTATTACTATACTATACTACACTATACTATACTACACTATACTACACTATACTATACTATACTATACTGTACTATACTATACTGTACTATACTATACAAACATATAGAAACATAGAGTGATTGAAATATACAATATCCAGTATTTTATACTGTAATAAATGGGTATAGTAATATATATAGAAAAAGGCAGAAATAAAAAGACAGATATAAACAGAAGTATATATATATATATATACTATTATTATATATAATACAGAATTATATAATTATAATATATATCATATCTTATTACATATTATACAGTAATAAAATGTATTAGTCCAAATAAATCCACACCAGATAGAAACTAATGCAAACCTTGCTTTTTCTTATTAAATGACATCGACCAATCACAATCATGGAACCTTGGTCCCTATAGGTTGCAGGACAAGGGACCCTTGACCAGGGTATCTACAAGAATCTATTAACACAGTGAAATCCTCATTACCAGTCTTGTTAACCTGCTACCTCGTGGTTCTACTATTAATGCACATGTAGATAAATACATACAAACACACACTTACCTTTACAACATAAGGACCTTGTTAATTAGATCTATGACAATCAGTGGTGAACAGTATTGGAATCCTGATTGTTTTATTTCTAATGCTTTGTATTGCTGTTAGTTGCCCTTTGATTGAGTGCCCTGGTGTCTTTGTACAGTGCCCCCCCACACTCTCTGTAGGCCCCCCTGCTGTGTAAATCAATGTCTCCTTGTTCAATGTACATGTGTGTGTCAGTCTGATTCCTTTAATCTGTAACTGTTAACCTAGATTTTTCCCCAAGGCACCTTCTACTAAATGTAACCTGTAGCTTTATTTACACTGGATGATGAATTAGCTTTACACAGACCAGGAGATGTTGTTTTAATTAAATTAAAGAATAAAGTTATGGCTTTTTAACAAGATCTTTTATCTGAATTGAAAAAAGGGAGGGGGAACAAAGATAAAATTGTACAAACACTTTCTAAAGACAAGGAATGTTGTGTGTTTTATTGCAGATTTCGTTAGGATCCAAACGATTTCGATCGATTGTGTTGCTGCAGTGATCTGACTCGGTAAGATCTCGTTTAATCGGTATTTTCCATGTTATTTAGATAGGTTGGTGATGATATCACAGGACACTTTGTACAGAGATATATTATCTTCGATTGTTAAATTGTCATTAAAGGTATACAAGTATTTATCAGATGTAATTCACACATCCAGATCGTATAGAGATCGTTCCTCCCATTAAAGGGGAAGTTGGTGCCAATTGTAGAACTCCTGGCAATGACATCATTATTTTATTTAGTTATCTTTTACTAAATTGACATTCCCTGCTACTTCTTTAGATCTATGGATGTCATCAATCTAGCTGCTGATGGAGAAAACTGGGAGTTGTAGTTTTCTAGCCTTTGGGGGTTCTTACAGCCCTCATTTAATTATTTTTTCTTGGATCACAGCCATTGTTGCATAGCCTGGGGTTCCAATATTCTCCTATAAGGAATGCCATTGTTAGGATGTTATTAGCTACAGCAATAAATCACCAGTCTAATTGACTTTTCCTATTTACACCTGTTAGCTCAGTGTGGACATCAGGATATGAAAATGGGGAGCAAGACCCTTCCAGCCCCAGTGCCAATCCACCCACCTCTCCAGCTAACCAACTATTCTTTCCTACAAGCTTTCAATGGACTCCCAGTACCAGCTGACCATATCCCCAACCTTTATGGTTTCAGTGCCCTGCATGCAGTTCACCTACACCAATGGACATTGGGATACCCCACACTTCATCTACCAAGATCTTCCTTCTCCAAAGTTCCAGCCAGTCTGCTGGACTCCAGGTTCCAGATTCCCACCTTTCCCTTGTTCCCTCATGTTATTCACCCTAAACAGGAAACCACAAACTTGCCCACTAAATCCAAACCCAGGTTTGACTTTGCCAACCTTGCCCTAGCAGCAACTCAAGAAGATCACTGTAAACTTGGCCAGATGGAAGAACAAGGGTCACCATCCTCCCTGGGCTCCATTCTTGATGTCACCAAGCTTACACCTGAGAAGAAGCCAACCAGGGGAAGACTTCCATCCAAAACCAAGAAAGAATTTGTCTGTAAATTTTGTGGGAGACATTTCACCAAATCCTATAACCTTCTGATCCACGAAAGAACCCACACAGATGAGAGGCCATACACCTGTGATATTTGTCACAAGGCATTCAGAAGACAGGACCATCTGAGAGATCACAGGTAAGCTTTTTAACTGCCATCCTATAGAAATATCATTTATTCCATAAGTTATATATGTCATGTGTCTGATGCCTGCCAATAGAAAAGGTGATATTGTCCAGAACTGGCCATTCTGGGCCCAATATTCTTGACTGACACAGCCAATTAATAGACTGGTTGGTAGTTGCCACTCAGAAATGAAATCCAACTACGTAAATTTACTGTAGATTGTACATTTCACAATAAGACATAGGGGAAAGGTAAATGGGTCAGAGTAGAGATGTTCAAAATAGGAGTCAACTGCAAATGTCTTAATAGACATTGAAGTTCTTTTCTGTTAAATTTACCTGGAATGGGAAATCAGATAATGCTAAAGATTGATTGTGCAATGTGCTGTGGTTTTGAATAGGGTTGAAATATTATCCCATGTGTACACAGCCTAATGCTGACCATACAAGTAGGAACATTATATTATTGATATACCGTACCGATTGGCAATCATGTTGTTCAATATTCGATTGGTTTGGGGATCAGTGTGGGCAATGCACCTCTAAAATTACAATCTACATTATGATCAATATTTTGAATTATGTAACTTCAATCTTGTACCACAATGTTGGATTAGTGTACAGCCACATGATGATTAAATATGTAACCCTAGACAGTGTCGGACTAGACCATTAAATCTGAAATCAGGGGCTCACCTAGCATTTCATCTCTCTATTATCACATTTCATCTTTCTAGCTCACTCCTACTGACTCCTATTGTTTATTAAAATGCATTTCCTGCTTTCCCTTTATCTCTGGATTTAAATGTCAGTAGTTTTCTCCGTATTCTTGGGTGAATGGGCGGTGGGCCCACCAGGGGATTCCCCTGTGGGACAGTCCGACACTGGCCCTAGACCATATTGGAGAGTATTGCCTAGATTAATTTAGTTATTAAATGGAATCTATATTATTCTTTTGCATGTAATATATTTATATAAATGAGAAAATATTCTGTTAAACCAGAAAACCCCCGATTCTATTCAGAATCGTCCCTGCGGCGCGTACCCCCAGCCCCTACGTGCAGAAACCACCCACAGCGTGCTCCTCCCCCCGCGTTCCGCATGTACACGCACCCCCCTCTCCCGGCGGGCTTCACGGGTTATATGACTTATTAGGACTGATGGCTTGCAGGTCCTGTGGTCTAAATCTGCAAGGAGTTTGTATGTTCCCCCACACCAATCAGTTTAAGTCTGATGTTTCGTATTGACCAATCGCATGGCCTTTTGAAAATCACAAGATCAGCTTAAATTTACCCGAATGTCCAATACATTTTAAATCTTTTTATTGGTCAGCTGATTGCTCTGAAATATCGAACCGTGTGGACCTAACTTCGGATTCTCTTCGGGGTAGATCCTGATGAGAACTGATGAAATAATTGGAAAGAGTTGTGGATTATGCCCCGTTCTTTAAAAGAAAACTAAATAAATACATAATAATATTGGGTTTATTTATTTAATGCCTTTAGTTTATGTTCCTGCTAGAAGTAGGGGGGATTTTTTATTCTATTCAGGGGAAGTCGATACCAATCAGCTTTCTGCAGGGAGATCTGATTGGGTTGCATGACAATGTGTCTGTTGTCAGATTAGTTTAACCCATGAGGCTCCGCTAGACTTCTAAACATCCTGTTCTAACCCCTGTCACCTGACAACTTGCCATGTTTTCCTGTCATCCTTCTTTGCTACACAATAATAATCCTTCTTCCTCTACACTTTTACGGGAAAAAATAATGTTCCTCCAGCAGGGATAGGCAACCAGTAGATCTCCAGATGTTTGAAAACTACAATGCCCATCATTCCTCTTATAAGAATTCTGGAGTTAGGGAATGCTGGGAGTTGTAGTTTACAAACATCTGGAGATCTACTGGTTGTCTATCCCTGCAGCTGATTAATAAAATGGATCTGCCATTTCCATATCTGTTATAAAGTTTTCTGCTATGGATAAAATGATAAACACTCATGAAAGTTATTCATCGGGAAAACTGCTTTTCAGCAACCATTCTGGTATCTACTGTATCTTTACTCCCTGTTTCAATTGGATGGGAGCTCTGTAAAATGTTATTTCTGAGAATAAAACAATCTGTACTTGGCTGCCACTGACTGTCAGACAATCAATCTCCTTGTTTAATTAATTTAAGGAAATGTATTTATATCCCAGGAAATGCTGATATAAATGTATCAGGCTAGGGTAGGCTAGGGGCACATGGCCCGGACGACTGTTCACCGCTGCCGAAACTTTGCATTTGTCACAAAAGTTGCAGGTCGAATAACTAAAATATCAGTCAGTTGACCTGAAATATCTGCTTATGTTTAATTGAGCCAAATGATTGGTCCTGACAGATTTATTTTAAGGCAGGGTATTTCTGGCCAACCAACCAAAAGTGTTGTGGATTGGTCATCCGGAAATATCTGATGGTGTGGGGCGGCTGGCTGCGACAGATCGGATCCGTTGGTAAATCACGGCTGATCGTGCGGTTCACTATAGGACTGCAGGGTCGGACATGGGCACTATTGCCACAACCGTCAGTCATTTGTCCCGGCGAGCGCTCGCAGAGAACACTTGGTCGGGACAAATAATAGGCCAGTGTGTACCCAGCCTTTCAGACAGACAACCAATCTGTTTAGCAAACAATGTGTCATTTGGAGGGGGGGAGGTTATTGGTCAAGGGTCTGGCTGTGTGTATGCCAAATGATGCCCATACATTTACAAGACTTACATCTGACATTCCTGGGACATTCCAGATAACCAGACTAATTACCTTGTGATTAATGTGACCTAACATCAATTACAATGTAGTGTACGTCTGTGAACAAAATGGGAATATCACTAGATGAGAACCCAGTGCCCGATCTAATATTGCTATGAAATTTGACATTTGGTTCGGATCGAACGTAATATCAGGCAGGTATGTGGCCAATGAGTGACTAGTGATTCCAATGTAACCAGATCCCCCATTATAGCAGGGGACTTGTCTCCTAAGCACATAGGAGTGCTCGTCTGTACCTGGATAGGTTGCTGTTGTAAAAACGTTTCATGTCTTTGCACTGCTGGATATTTATGTTGGAATGAGCACCAAATCCGTAGTTTTATTCAGCGCTTCTTGCACCGAGTCACGTAAAATTCTTTTATAGCAAATTTAAAATGTGTAATGAATAGTTTATTTTATCCCTTATTAACCCGTTTGTTTTTCTTTCTTTCTTTTTAATTTTTTTAGGTACATCCATTCTAAAGAAAAACCTTTCAAATGCCAGGAGTGTGGGAAAGGATTCTGCCAGTCTAGGACTTTAGCTGTGCATAAAACCCTGCACACACAAGTCAAAGAACTCAAGCCTTCCAAAATCAAATGCTGAACGCGGTGGAACTGTATTTTAAAAACTAAACAAACAACAACAACAAAAAAAACACCTTTGTACTTAACTTTGTATTTAAGCAAACTGCTACTATTTGCGACTGTGCACAGCGATTTGATTGGCCGGAGTGAGCTTCAGGAACTGCATGGGGCTGTCCAATAAAACTTTTCTTCGGAAATGTAAAATAGTCCAGAAACACATGGAAACCAAAGTTGGGCATATACATGCAAAACATTAACTTTACTCCAAAAGGTGGCGCTCTTACGCTATGGACGACACACACTCCGATGTTCGGGAGAGTTCTGAATAAATTATACTAATTTCATGTAAATGATTGTCTTACATTTCTCTGGTTTCTGTGGCGCTAAGCACTTTTATTGTCTTCTATGTCTATCACCAGGTCAGGGTCACATGGTACAAGCCTTTCGCTAATGTACTATGAGGTGCAAAAGTTTGCATGTGCTATTAATTTGCAGCAACCAATCAGATGTTAACAAACCGCAGAAAACCTGTAAAAAGCAGTAAAAAAACATCTGATTGGTTGCTGCGGATTAAAAATTTGGTACATAGGCAAAGTTTCAGCAGAATGTAATAGCATCCCTACTGCTTAAAAAGTCACTTGACACCCACGTGTGACAGGTAGGATGACAGAGCTCTGTCCCCCATTATAAGGTTCTTCTTTTTCATAGACAACTGGAGCCTTTATAGAATGATATGAATTGTTGCCCAGTATGAACTACCTACTTATAATGAAGGTCAAACCCAGTAAACTCAAGCTAATCTGTGATGTCCCTGTAATCAACCTCTGTTCAAGGCAATACAGTAGGTGTGGTTATTGTCGATTCTTGGCCTAAGGGTCTATAGACACGTCCAACGGCATGGACGGGGCATGACCCCCAAGATGCACTTGCTCCTACGCTGAACGTCCGTTTCGCCTGATAGTTGCGCGTGGGTATGGGTTCACTTGGACATAGTTCCTTGATCCACCACGAACGACGCTTGAGCGAACGCATACACACGCCTTGTCTGTGCTGTCGGACATGTGTACAAAGCTTTAGGCAGATAAGAGAGAATCCAAGGGAAAATAGAAGCACATACGATTATGGAAACTATATCATGACAATAGTGTTTGCAGCTCTGATTTGCCTTGGATTCTGGGTATTGCTGTGCGGGGATAACGTACAGTGTGTGAGAATGAGGAAAACCTGTAATATACAGGAAACACTCATGGTAGATGATCCAAATGAGTTTCGTTCAAAGTTACCTAAACCTGAACTTGGGTCAGAACTCTGGAATTCTAACACGTAACTCGAGAAAGTTCCACCATCTAAGCCTGGCTTCAATGTTGAGATTTAATTTGTTGAACTTAAGAGCTTGGAACTGGCAGAATGAACCCCAATGTGTTTGTTTACCCTTAATAACAGTAACCTGTCCTGATTTCGACAACCCATTACCCAAGCTTATCCTGAAAGGTCTGTAGTTTATAATTAGACTCTTGCCAGTAGGCCACATAAAAGGATTCAATCAATCCAGCAGGATTTCTGTGGCCCTATGTGAAAATTCTCTGGGCGAGTCGGAAATTTCTAGTGGGGCCACTACATGAATTAAAGGATATAGTTCATATAAAGTTTTTTCAAAAACAGTTAAAAAGAAAAGTACTTGGGCCAGGGCGGTAGGATTGGTACTTCCTACCTCCCAAAATAATTTTTTTTGAAGAGCAGCAGCTCAAAGAATACTGCTTCTGCCCATCTTCCTGTGTGCTTCAGCACTATCTTTAATACAGGAAGACCCATGCTGTACATGCTGTATCTCCTCAAAGAACAATATTGGGAGGTAGGGAAAAAAATCAATCTTACCTCCCTGCCCCAAGTACTTTTCATTTAATTTTTTTTTTTTTTAAGTATAGTTATATGATGGTTTGGCACTTTAAATTGGTTTATATCTATAAATACCATAATCACTGCATTATGTAATAAACAATTTCCTTTAGGTTAGTAATTGAAATAACTACAGGGCCATTGCACTGCTATTGGGGTATAATGGGATGAAGTGTACGGAGGCCATTGTGTGGTGTCCTGTATCTGGAAAGCAGCCCCACATGTGCAGGGAGATAATATTAGGTGCCAAAAAGTGTGAAAAAACAAATGGAATAATCCCTGCCAAAATGTTCCTCTTTAAACAGCCTGGGGGACAGTGCAGGAAATCAGTCTGTCAGCTCCAGCACTCTATAGAATCTATTGTTGCCCTTTCATTTCTATTTTATCAGTTGAAATTTTTTTTTAGCCAGACCAATGCTGATTGCACAGCCTTTGATTTCGGCCAGCTGTCTTAGATCAAGAAATGTTTATTCCCTGCAAGCCAACAGCTTTGTACTGAAAGGGGTGAAAGGACACCTTTTAGCTAGTTCTCTATCTAAACCTTTTGATTTGACAGAACCTTGTGTATGGCAATACATACAAAAATAAACAAATACATGCATTTAAAAAAAAAAGAAAATATTGGTTCGGCATCTGCTTCTACTTAGATGTATGTTAATAATTACGCAGCCTCCATGCAAAATAAAAAGAAATGTTATTTATACAGAAACCCCCCCTACAAAGATTTATGGTCCTCTAAATCACCTGTAGAGCTAAAGCAGATAGAGGATTATAGTAGCCCTATACACACGTGGCATCGAACCCCCATGCTGAATATTTAAAACCCAGATCAGTGCACACAGACAGACATGCAATGGGCTGACATAAAAGCAGAGAGAGGACGTCGCTGGGTTATAATGTTTACTAATCCATGTAGAAATAAGTGAGTATTAAAAACGTAGAAGCCTTTTGAATTACAAACTGCTTCTTACGTATTTTGTTTATTTGCGTTTAACATACCGATGAAGCATGCATGTGTATGACTTCAGTTTTCTGGAATGCAAATAATAATAATAAAAAAATAATAAAAACTTCAGCTATCCAGGTCATTGTGTATCTATTAATAATAAGTCAACTTGTCAACTTGGACTTGTTTAGCAACTACATGAGGTTAGTTTGGCCTTGGTTGAATCAGCAGCGCCCCCTATAAGTCAATTGGTGTATATTGTTATTTGTTCTGTAATAACTATGATAAGAGAAGGCTGGGTAACTTCAGTAATTCCATTAAACTCAAGGTTGTGTGTCCTTGAATGATTAGTAAAGAATAATTTCTTCCTCACACCCATTCTTTATTGGTGGCTAATTGAGACACTGGTTAAACACTCCATGGCACAAATACCATGGGATTGTCTTCTAACATGGTTAATCTGCTGTTAAGAACAATTCAAATTAAGTGTCAAGGGACTTTTCTTTTTGCTGGATTGCCTCTTTCCTGTCTAGGGGTGTTTGTCTTCCAACAATATATGTCAATAATTAAAAGAAAACAATACACTGTCACATGTCCAAACTCTTCACTAGTAAGGAGACTCCATATAAACAGTTCTTTTTCCTTGTTGAGTAGAGAGGGAACCAACTTTATCTCGGTCATAAATAAAGTTAAAGGGCTGAAATTCAAACACTTAAAGCAATTAATCAGCCTTCCAGACTTCTACAAACTAACATTTGCTTATCTGTTAGGATCAGAGTTTATTATGTGTTCTGAGGGTTTACAGAGGACAATGTCTAGGACAATGCAAGAAGGGACTTTTGATGTATCTAAAAAGGATATTTCCATACTCTTCCTCTCTGCACTACTCTTGTACTCTTTTCCTGTATGCTGGCTTTCATGAAATATTTTGATGGAAATGTGTAAGAATTCGAATAGAGATTTTTTTTTGAAAAAAATCTAAAATTAAATGTAATGTATACTTTTGTTACAATTTAGAAGAAATAAATGACATAAAATGAGTGAATGGTTAAAGTCTCTTAACTATTTAAATAGAATCTCTAATAGGAAGTGTAAAACCTAGAATGATTTAGCCTTTGTGATGCTATTAGTATAATAATCTGAAATCTCACATGGTGCACACTGTATCAAGTTAAAGTCAAATATTTATTGTATAAACCACACAACGTTTCGGAGATTTTACTTCCACTTTCCTCACTTGTATAAGGTTGCAGTGAAGCTAGGCCAGTGCTTTAACGTGCAATTAATGTCTGTTTAAAAGCACATGCCAGTGTTGGCCAATTAGTCTGCCCACAAGCTTTTTGGAGCGGATCACTTTTCTGTGTAATGCTGTGTGCCTTAGTGTAGCCTCAGCTCAGCCTAAAGCTTGCCATACACAGGCAGACATTAGATTTGAGATATCTATCTAATGTGTAAAGACCACATTTTACTAGCAGCAGTTTTTATCTTGAGATGTTCCTATCTGATCCATTCATTTTGTGATCTCAAATTGATTGTATGAAAGAACGGGCTAGCCGGTTCTAGACAGATTGGACATTTACCTAATGAGAGATTGGACATCTGTCTAATGTCTTAAGGTTCATACACACATGGGATCGGTCCAGACCCACGATGCACAATGTGTCCAATAAACGGTCTGTGTATGGGCACTCCAGTAGGGGATCCTGCCTGACCGACCGGGCGGATCGCCGAACGACCGTCTGTTTTCCATTTGCAAATTCGGCCGCGCCAGAATTTGCCGCTGCCGCCGGACATTTGTGAGCGCTCGGTCGGGACAAATAGCCCGGCTGTGTGTACCCAGCCTAATGTAGTGTATAGCCACCTTAAGTGTGATGTGGTTTATACAATAAATACATGAAATTTGCTTGCTATTGTTTGTACTTTTGAAACATTTTCATACTAGGTAGGCATGTGTAGGGGGTCCTCATCTGAGATTAACTGGCAAATTGCCCCACAGTGTTCATGGACTAAAAAAACTAAAGCTATTATTAATATAATGGAAATGTTTTGAGCTAAAGGTAAGAACACATGGGCGATTTGCCCGGTCATCGCGCACAGGCGAATACATGCATGTAAATCTAATATGAGAAAAGACACACCATTTTAAAGGGAAAATTCCGATTAATATGTCAAAATCAAATATCTCGATTGTCTGTAATATTTTTGCATTTTGTAATTCTTTTACCTGTTTGTTACATTTTTCTCACATAAAATAGTTTATTTTTACTGAAAAAAAATGCAATTGAAATAAATCATAAAATGTAAAAGATATATTACTTAGTAATGAGATGTCTGCATTAATAAAATAATGTCAGTTAATTCCCCCTACCCCCAATCAGGAGTAATCTTCTATATGTTATAGTCATTGGGGCACAAATAGGGCTATGTACCGAGTGCTGTTATTGGCTATTTGTGTCTTAAAGTCACGTTAACCAATGTATCAAGCGTTAACGTGACTTTAAGACACAAGTAACGGCACTTACGACGTTACGCAAAATTTATGTCGCGTAACTGAGGCAACCAATGTACTGAGATATTAAAGGCACTTTAAGACCAGATAGCTGGTGTTAAAGATTCGCAAAAGGCAAACTCTGCACTGATAGCCACTGTCAGCTCAGCGCATTGCCTAAAGGGGGCAACAGAGAGCGATAGTGACTATCGGTACATAGCCCCTAAAGTCAGTGGGGCACAAAACATGTTGCATTTCTAAGAAGATGTCATTTGATAGGCTACATGCAAACAGCATCACATACAGTTCAGTTTCCTTTTCAATTTGCTGCATGTTTGTGGTTCTAGTCACATTGGATATTATTGCTTTTTAGTTTCACTTAATGAAGCCAGAAAGTCTCCCATGTATCATTAGATGTTAAGTTGCTATTGTGGACTTGGTGATGCTTTAGACTCTAAAGTGGAGTCTGTGTAATATTATCAATGGTATTTGGGGGAAATTTAATAGCTCCACTTCCTATAATATTTCCATTGCAGGAAAATATCCTAATCCCCCCCCCTTTTTCCTCAGCTCTTTAGAAAGATTGTAAACTGTGTCTTTTAATCACAGCAGATCCCTTTAGCCCACCGGTGACCTGTAAACTTTCAGTATTTGTTTTTACAATCCTTTGGAGATTACTCTTAGAAATTTATTGAGTGCATACCCTCTACACATTTTGTCCATAAAAAGTTAATAAAAAGGGTAAATAATGGAAGGGTTAATTCTGAGACAATGCTGAGCCTAATTTAAAGAAAATGTTTGTTTGTTGAATATTAACTACTTGTAGTCCATGAGCTGACACACAGGCTAATTTAACTGTTCCGGGGAATTAACCCTTTCTGCGTCGGAATACAAAATTAAAGAGCTTTATTGAAGACAAACCTCAAATAAACACGGAGAACATGCTTGTGCTGTTTAAGCCTTTGTTCAGTAAAAATAGAATAAATACGTTTTAACATTTTTACATCAACGTGGATTGTATGTATGTATGTATGTATGTATGTATTTTATTTCTTATATAGCGCTACATATTCTGCAGTGCTTTACAATTATTTACTCAATTTACATCAGGCCCTGCCCTGAAGAGCTTACAATCTAAGCACATTTATTTGACACATACAACCTATCAGTATGTCTTTATGATTGTGGGGGAAACCGAAGTGCTCGGAGGAACCTACGCAAGCACGGGGAGAACATACAAACTCCTTGCAGATGTGTCCAAGGGTGGAATCGAACTCACGACCTCAGCGCTGCAAGGCATCAGTGCTAACCACTGAGCCACCGTGTCCAGAGTCTGGAATTCTGGGTATGAGGTTTGATTTCTTTGTTCTCGGATTAGATGGGCAATGCGATTTTATAACATGAGTGTGTAAAGTGCCTTCTGGATTACAATGGCTTTGCTCTAATTAACGTTCAATGGAGGGACATTTTCCTTCAAGCCCATCCTACCATATGCATTATAGCTGCAGTGGATAGACCAGGGGTACACAAAATAATTATAATAATGACATTTCCCTAGTAAGTGGTCCCTCAGTGCCTAGAGCTGCAAAGCCTTAAGTGCCTTAAAATTTGGGGCTTGACGAAAGTGTCCCTGCAGCTATTTATAAAAAAAACAACTTTGCCTTAATCTTTAAATTAAAAATGACTCAATCTTTAAATTACTACTACTAAGTAGCCCTGAGGTGTATATATGCCTTCAATTCAGTACTTGTTCAGGCTTAGTATCCCCCCCCTCACTTAACCGACATCTCCTTTCATCTGACCAGACTTTCTATGAGGGCAAGCATGCTCAGTAATCACTATGAGGCAGCTTTGCAAGATGGAGTTTGCCATCATGTCATTCAGAGCTGTCACCATTCCAGTCATCTGCACACAGCAGAAGAGTTAATGTTCATAAGGCACTTGATTGACAGCTAAAAATGGAAGATGGCTCAGATTGGAAAAGGAAATATGGGGTAGATCAACAAAAGAAATGGTGCAGTGATAGTTAGGAAGAATGATAATTTCCAGAAATGGGCAATTTAAAAAAAAAAAAAAATATGCTTTCAGTATAGATGCCCTTTAAATAAGGAAACTTGTCAGAATTACAGCCAGTGCTGTTATTGTTAATGGCCATGGGGGGGCTGAAACTAACCATGGGGGGGCTGAAAGAACTGCCAGCAGTGTTGGTTTTGTATGGTAACCCAATTCTTTTTCTCTCAGGCTACTGAGCTTTATGGGTATCAGTTGGAAAATTCTAATCCAGGAGAACAACGATTATCTTTTACGAGCAAGTTATATAAAGACATAATATATAAAGATATAATTTGGTTTATGAGGTAACCATCCAGATCAGTTGGTATTGAATGATGTTGGGGTTAAACAATCACCATTTATAAAGGGATAAAGCTGAATGGAAATACTAGTTATTTTGGGTTAGTGGATAGAAATGTTTTAATTTCAAGTAGAAAGTGGGTTTAGTATTTGCTCTGATCTCTATAGCCACCTTGTACCATACACATACCCTTCCCCCTAGCCTGTAACATAGGCCACATTGGATACAGTCAGCAGCACTTGCTCTCCAGGAGCCCTCCAAGAAAACATGGAGCTTTTAAATAAGTGGAGCAATATGTTTCCTTTGCTATTATCTGCTGCAGCCAATCAAATGTTATGAAACATTTTCTAACTGCAGTAATCCAGTAATAAGGAATCATCTGATTGGCTGCAAATTAAAGCAAGCCATACACAGGCAGATGTTCTTCCGATCAGATTTACCATCAAGTGCAAAGATCCGATAAGAAGAACCACGGGCCCAATCTTTGTTTTTCCGATAAACCGATTGGAAAAATGGAAAAAGTTTTCCGATATTTTGAGCACATTGAAATTTATGGGATTGTTGTCAATTCCAGCTCAGGCACATTTTTGCATGCCTTTAATTCATCTTTGAAACTGCCCGTTAAGGATAATAAACAAAAACCTGTATAATTAATTCAGATTATTAAAGCAGAATGTCCCCAATTAGTCCCTAGCATTTACAAATATGCTCCATGGATTCACGCATTTTATTATTCAGTACATCGACCGTTCACCTTTACCTTCTACAACTCATTAGAGTTCATTCAGTAAAAGTAACATTGACGGTATTAGCAACATGACCATATGGGATTGCTTGTGTTCCCATCATCACTAGAACGGTGATTAACCTCTATTTAAATAGAAAGGTATCTCACAATTGTATGTTCCCAGTCCAACTGTATTTAAACAGAGATTGCGCTGCTGTTGCTAGGCCTGGAAAACACATTCTGATGCGGGACACTTTCCAAGCAAGCAGCTTGTGCTGGAAATGGTAAAGCTCAACTGGAAGCCTCATTTGTATTTCATAATGTGAATCAATAAAGGGGAGGAAGGAGTTTACTTTAGAATTACAAATAAACTCTTGGTCCAGCAGACTTATTCACTTTTTGATTTTAAAGGAGAAGTTCGATGGAAAAAATATTTTTGACTGAATTATTGATTTTCTTTAGTTTTAAAAAATCATTTCCTTTGCTATGCCCTTCTGAGGTCAGCAGCGAGCGGCCATTTCAGGTTCTGCAATGTTGGCCACTGGGCAATTCAAACATGCTCACATTACTTTTTCTCCCTTTAATCTATACCCCTCTTTTTACTGGGCAATAACTTGCTAGCTTTACCCATTGATAGTATAGTATTTGAGTATTTGACATACGTCCATCAAGCCCAGCCAAACTCAATGCTTGCACCGCAGTGCGTGGAACAGGGGAGTCAAATTCAATCACATAAGGGTCAATATAAAAAAGATATTTTAAGTGAGGGGCCCAGGATTGGGCAGGGAAAGGGTGTGAAGCGCACAGTTTATGACTGGGACCTCTGCCTATGGTGCGATTATTTGCTAATGTGGAACGCCCACCTTACACTTCTGGTGCAGTAATGGAATGGCCAACTCCAATGGAAGGCCCTTTGTCACACCTCCCTCCCCAGTGCCAGGCTAGATACAAGATGAGCCGCTACAGCGGTGACTGCATCCAAGTCTTACTATGCTGCTATCCATTTGTGCAAGTTCCATTTGGACAGAAAATTATTGTAGTGCCATATTAGTCCAATATATCGACATTGAAAAATAAGAGTACTGTGATACTTTTTCTAAAGACTAACAGTTTATTTACAGTAGTTGACAATCTTTCGAGGGCTGTACTGCTCTGACCTGATGAAGAGGGTTCAGCCTTCGAAAGCTTGTCAACTAAATAAACTGTTAGTCCATAGAAAAAGTATCACAGTGCTATTATTTTTAAATAAGTCCCATTTGTGCAGTCCCAAGTATCATCATAAATATAGATCTGCTTTCTATATACTGTGATCAGCTGAATTTAAACAGCTGATCATGCCTATCTTAGTAAGGTGCGTCCGATCAGCTGATTAAAAAGAGCTGCACAATGGATAACAGTGTAGTTAAAGTGACCATACAAACAAAGGTGGACATTAGACCAATTCTTTCCCAAATTTCCCCATCAAATTAAGACACAGACACAACTTTTGGGTGAAACAATCGGCCACGGCTTTTTATTGAATATATTAATTTAAATAACTTAATTAAAATATGCACCTTTTGCTCATTACCACACTGTACACCTTTGCGTGGCAAAAACCATACTTGTTGTTAACCATCTCCAGCCATAGAATTCAGGTTGAATGCCAACCTCTGTCTTGCCAGAGGGCAAGTAACGGCTCCATCAATATCCAGCAAGGGTATACCCGCCAGCCGTGACAATTTTAAGTACAAATAACATAAAACAAATAACATAAAACAGGGAGGGCGGGAGGGAAGAGCTGTCTCCAGGTCACCAGCAACTCCAAAATGTTGCCGGTGAACGCGTGCACTGCCTTTAAATATAGATGCTGCACGGCGGGATGGTGTCACACCAGCGCTGCGTCTTGCGAGACTAAGCTTGCGCTTCCCAGCCTAGGAGGAGGACAACTCGGGACGCTTCCTGCACAGCCCCAGGTACCTCCCCCCGCGGTCAGATGCCCAATCCGCTAACACGCGGCTGGGCTCCCAGAACTGCCTTTCCCGTTCTCATCAGTCGCAAAGAAGAATGGGAAAGGTGGTTCCGGCAGGATCGGTCTAATATCGTGGGGTCGCTCGGTCAGGTAAGTAAAATAGACCTAATGTATGGCCACCATAAGTCTTGGATGCTGTACAGCCTCCGGGGGACAGAAGTGCCAGATTCGTCCCACGGGCCTTGAGTTTGACAAGTGTGGTGTGGATGGTGGTTTCCCCCCCACACACCTTGTTGAGCCATATTATAATGAGAGACCCTTGGATCAGTGTTAGCGTGAAATACTTAAAATACCATGGCAGTTTCATAAAGGGGAACAAAAGGAACAATTTCTGGTGGCAGATCTACTGTTTATTAAACTTTTTGGTAGTCTTTTGGTCGAATTAAAGTGCCTGAGAATATTTTCGCTGATTGATCTTGCTGGCCCCCTGATCACTCAGACCATATATCGGCCTATGCCTGCACAGGTGAATGTAATAAAAACATTGGTCAGTCTCCTGTTCATCCGAAGAACGGGTGATCGGACCTGTCGGTAAATCACGGCCAATTGTGCGGTTTCCTATGGGACCACATGATTGGTAAGGCAAACTGTCGCCCGTTGCAACAATTTCCCCGCGGACCGACATTTGTCCCCTCGGTCGGGTCAAAAAGCCTCTTCGTGTGTACCCACCTTGACATTAAAACATAAAGAGTAAAGATCAATTGTTATTGTCCAGATTAAAGGAAAACTAAAGCTAAATACAAATGAGCATGAATAAATTCTAAAATTCAATGCAATTAAATGAAAGTAAAAAATCTGGCAGTATATATAGTTGGTCCGTGTGTACCTAGTCTAATGCTGGGCATTCCTGATGAGTCTCATTTGAGATGGAACTTTTCATATTCTACATTTGCTCAGTGTTGAAATTTATTTTAGAAAATTCAGAAATTCTGATCCCATTGACAGGGGTGTTCCTAGGGTTTTTGCCATCTGAAACAACTTTTAAATGCCGCCTATAAACAGATGGGGGGCAGCACGTGAGCATGTGGCATTATCAGGTAACATAGACGTTGGCTTGTGGAGGTGGGTGTTGTTTAACTGTCGCCTTTCAAGTGTTCCACAGGGGCAGGCCCAGCGCAAATGTTCAGGTTGCTTCATGGTAGGGGCACCACTGCCCAGTGACCAATTGGGTTTAATTCAAATTTTCCTTCCACGGAGGTAGAACAAAACTCGCAGTTTTGATCATTTTTACTGGCCATAAATCAATTACGCGGATGTTAGAACATCAACCTGATCTAATACCTTTTACTGCTGTGGGTTTACCTCCCGACATTCCCATGATGTTTTCAACTCTAGCCCATTAATTTCATGATTGTACTGTAACGTGATCAGAAAATAATCATCCCAGGCAGTTGATAGAATGTAATGGGAATGTCAGGGAGGTGCGACTAACTATGTTAGAACTATGTTCTCTATATTTTACCTTTAGTTCTCCTTTAATAACCTGTTTGTTTATTTACTTCTAAGGGGCACAAATGAGAAATAATATACTGGTGCAGTAACTGACTCCACCCCTAGTCAAGGTCACTGACACTTTGCCCATCTCTGACATAGGCAATTATAGATTAATGAAGAGGAGGGCAAAGCCAGAATGCTGTCAGTTACTGCACCAGTATGTTTCTTTAAGTTCCAGATTTAAATCCATCTCCAAATTTCCTCAATAACCGTCTATTATTGTAAATAGCAGAATGGAGCTGCCACATGGATTATTATTTTTAGAAATTGATGGTTATTTATTGATGCAATTAAATGAAAGAAAGGAGAAACGCAATTTAAAATTCCTACAGTTGTTCACTTTGGTAGAACAATATAGTAAAAGAAAATGGAAGGATTTCATTTGGGAATTCCCTAAAAAGTTAAAAGGAAAAAATAAAATTAGAAGAAAAAAAACTCCTTCCAATTAGCAATAAATCATATGCACTTGACATCTCAGAATTTCCTTTAAGAGAAAGACGTATTACCCAAAGCATGCAGCAGAAAATAAGCCAGTTTAACGTGAATGGAATTGGAAACACATCTAAAAATTACAAGAGGAAATTGCAATGGGAAATGTAAAGGCATTTAAAGCATATTTTTATTTTTTCAGTGTTTGGAAATACCTTCATGGCTGAGAACATCACCCCCCTAATTGTTTATGGATTCTGGGTTTGTAGGTAATAAAATGAACAAACATTTGCTAGTGCAATTAACTAGAGATGAACCGAAGTTCGCCACTGCATTGAGTCTGGCAGTTCGTGAATAG
Source organism: Hymenochirus boettgeri (assembly GCA_019447015.1). NCBI lineage: Eukaryota > Metazoa > Chordata > Amphibia > Anura > Pipidae > Hymenochirus > Hymenochirus boettgeri. Next base: position 267,789,513 of record CM033473.1, on the reverse strand, counting down.
GAAATTTGGCAATTATATGTGCTGGGGGAACTTTGGCATCCTATAATGCCCTTCCTGACCCTGGAATTATGGTCAGCAGGGTCACAATAGCCAAATATGGAGGAATGTACCAAGAGCTGTAATTAGTGTTTATAGTCTAAAAGTTGCATGAACCCATTTGTAGCAATGTACCAAGCATTAATGACCTTAAAGGACATGTCCACCCTTAAAACAAAAAACTCATTACTTGTCAGTAATCTGCACGCAACCCCATGTTATGATTCTTCTGGGAAAGGCCCTTATCAGACCCCCTCTGGACGTCTGGAATCTAAGTGCCTGATGGTCTTCCCCAGAGCCTCTGATGGTGAGGATGTTGTGGGGCAAGACAGACACCAGGTCGCAGATCCAGATAAGGGCCCCACCAGGGCCAACCCCACAATGCGGTGAGGGCAGCAGGAATAGAAGGCTCAGATAGGGATGACAGGCAGCAAGTAAGGACCACAGGATGAAGTAGAACTGGAAGCTGGAGCAAGCTAATAGAGTATGGAGACCAAATAGGTAAACTGGAAGATGGAGCAAACTGGTAGGATATGGCTACCAATAGGTGAACTGGAAGCTGGAGCAAACTGGTATCAAGTGGAAACCAATAGGTAACTGGAACCTGAAGCAACTGTTGGGAAATGGAGACCAATAGGTAACTGGAAGCTGGAGCAACTGGTAGGAAATGGAGACCAATAGGTGAACTTGAGGCTGGAGCAAACTGGTATGAAGTGGAAACCAATAGGTAACTGGAATCTGGAGCAACTGGTGGGAAATGGAGACCAATAGGTAACTGGAGGCTGGAGCAAACTGGTATAAAGTGGAGACCAATAAGTAAATGGAAGCTGGAGCAACTGGTGGGAAATAGAGACCAATAGGTAGCTGAAAGCTGGAGCAACTGGTAGAAAATGGAGACCAATAGGTGAACTGGAGGCTGGAGCAAACTGGTATGAAGTGGAGACCAATAGGTAACTGGAAACAAGCTGGCAGGTATGGGAGAGGAAATACTCCGAAAGCAGAAGCAACTTGCCAGTAAAAGCAAGAAGGAGCTGAAGAACAGAAAGACAACTCTGAACTGGCAGCAAGAGCCAGAGGAGCGTGGGGGATTCCAATAGGGGACATTACGTCATAATTCCGCAACACGTGGGCACCCAAACCAGCGCGCGCATCCGGACACTCCCATAGGGCCAGGAGTAGGCAGAGACCCCCACGCTTGTGTGGAAACAGCAGAGCGCACGCACACGGGGCATGAGCCTGATCGTGACACGCGTGCCCACACAGAAACACCTGTGTGTGCACCATCAGAAGCCTCCTGTGAGTCAGTTAGGAGCATAACACCCTAACTGTTATTTTCCCCAGTTTATTAGATGCATGTGTAACCAGATATTAAATGATACATTCTGTACCTTTCTGTCAAAGGGATCTGCCTCCTCCCTCTGCTTTTTATATGATTGTGCACGTGCAAAGGAGGCAGCAGGTGAAACAGCAGTCAATCATTGGTTGTGATGTCAGCAGTCACAGCATTAAATATCTGGTTAGTAATGCAGGTAATATAGTGCGAAATATATCAGTTGGGGTATGGGGGCAGGTAACTGGCAATTGACCAGTTCTTTTGTTTTACGGGTGAACATTCCCTTTAAGACTATAATTAGAACTGTTTCAGTGGAATGAAATAAATTGTTAAATACTTCTGCACTCGTTCCCACAAACCTTATCCAGGTGTCTCCAGATGACATAGCTCCATTAACTGTGTAAAATGTCACAAATACCGGTATATAAGAGATTTCCGGGCACACTGTTTTTCATAATCAGTACGGCTATATTAAGACAAATGTCCTGATGAAGACGTCCTGAGTGGCGTCGAAACATTGAAATGAAATTGTTTAATTATTGTTGAAAACCAGTGTTCCCGGGAATCTCTTATGTAACTGTTGCAGAGGTTTGCAAAAAAGAGATGAAACCACTAAGACCGATGTACCCGGCTGAAAGAGTTAACAGATTCGCAATGTACAAAGGGCTACAATTGGTTGGTACATCAGATTAGTCACACAAAATAGACTGATAACGTCTCTCCTTACATGGCCTGGAACCTGCACCTCTGGATGGGCCATATCTGTCACTATGAAATAAGAAATTCCCAGCCGCCACACATTGATGAAGTGTGCTAGTAAAAAAAAAGAAATTTGTGGCAACTAATACTTGACCACCATGCCATTTTTTAACAGTAGGATGGCTATTAGTCTTTAAATCAGGGCAAACCTACCATTGCCCCTTGTGGAGTTTGTGTCAAAATGCAAATTCGCAGATCCCACGGACGACAATCCCAAATGCATCTATTATTACCAGAAATGAACAAAACTGTTTCTTTCCAACAGTGTTACCTGTTAAAGTTCCGCAAATCCGATCCAAACCTATTTGAATTGGAATTTTTTTTGTTTTCAATGATAGATTTTCCAATCTAATTTTCAATAATAAGTCCAGTTTTCAAAATTTGTAAACATTTGGTCAGATGGGGGGGAATTGGGGAGGTTTTCTAAACTGGCAGTTTCCGAAACTAAAGCTTGGTACACACATTACAATATTTCGAGCCGATTGACCGATAGCTCAGTGTATTGTTTGGTCGGGCAGAAATAATTGCATGGTTTTAAGGACACGACTGACCGTTCCTTTGTCCGAATTGGATGGACACATGATCAGACAAGTCCACAAAACATGAGCGATCATGCAGCCCACTTGCGGCAGACTGCTTCCGTGCCTGACAGTCCTTCCTCATGGCCGACCAATCGGAAGTGTCGAACGGTTGGTCAGGAGGAAGAATCTGACAGTGTGTACCCAGCTTAAACTATACCAAGCAACCAATCAGCCGTCAGCTTACCTGCCTCTTGCTCCTAGGATGGGTCCGTTCACCGGCTTCAGGAATCTTGTCTAAAGGTGAAGACAGCAGTGATAGATTGGGGTGTAGGTGCTAAAGGTATGCCCAGGGACTCCAGACATCACACTTTGTTAGGAGATCGTATTCAGGATTATGCCTGGGAATCCTATTCATAGCAATCAGCAGGGGTTTATGATTGTGATAGACTGATAGATCGTGGAAACTTGCTTTATATGAGGAATAGAATAAAATTCGATACACACAGGTTGATATTTTGTCCCAACCTGATGTTGTATGTTGGTCAATCAGAACAAAATATTGGCTGAAATTTTTGACTTGACCAATATTTTTTGGTTAATTAATTTGCCAACATCAGTAGAACATTTGCAACCTATCTTGCAAGGTTCAATAGACAGGCCGCCAGGTCTAAATACTGACTGTGCGGCCAGTTACATTATCCACCCTTTATACACCAACTGTAAATTGTAGAATGGAACATTCATATGATTAATATAAAGTACAAAACCTTCCTCTACAATGAAATAATCATCTCAAGCAATTATAATTGGATTTACCGTATGGACCACAACAATTACAGGAGAAAGCAGCCTTACCTGTAGTCACAAGGTGATGTCTACACCTGCAGCATAGCTTGGGTCGCTGGAGGGCATTCTCTATGGAAATTAGTCACAAAGGGACTGGAAGGTTTGTTTTTATTTGAATTCTAACAGGCTTCACAATTTCACCTAGGAACAAATTTAGCTTAAATCTATATACACACCATGTTAGATATACACAGTCAGGTGCTTTTAATAATGACACCGCTGTGTGTTGTGAGGTGTTTGTGAATTCATTTTGTATTCAGCAGTACATGAGTGTTTGTTAGGCTCGATATTATTATTTTCTATGATCTATAGTTTTCCTTTCGCTCTAGGCTATTAGTTTATGTGTCTACTGTGCAACTCTCCCTTGGTTTAGCCAATACAGTTATATAGCATGTCCTAATAGGAGACATCTATTTATCTTATGGTTAATTCATTACGAATGATGATGAACAATGATATTAATTATTCACACTTTTATAATGCAGAGGTGCAATAGATTGTATCCTTCTATTACATTAAAACCATCATAGTCCTGTATATTGTATGCTAATAATTAATAAGAGCTATCAATATCCTGTAAATTACATTCATATAAATGGTGTTTAATTAAGTCATTGGTTTTGATTGGTGCTTAGCTATGTCATCACTGTCACATGACTCACTGAAACCTGTGTATTATTGAAATTATTGGACCTGGATTGCAATATCATACATTCTTATGGTCATGGGACTCACTGGTGACTTTTTGGCTTGTGGAGGTAGATGGGGTGGGATAAGTAATACTGGCTGATGAATTGGAGAGCTGACTTGACATTGGTTGGTGAGATGGAGAGCTGACCTAGCAGTGTCTGCTGAACTGGAGGACTGACATAACAGTGTCTGGTGAGCTGGAGGACTGACATGACACTGGCTTGTGAACTGAAGGACTGACCTAACAGTGACTGGTGAACTGGAAGACTGACATAACACTGGTTGGTGAACTGGAGGACTGACATAACAGTGTCCTGGTGAACTGGAGGACTGACATAACACTGACTTGTGAACTGAAGGGCTGACCTCACAGTTGTACTCATTGGTGACTTTTTGGCTTGTGGAGGTGGGTGGAGTGGGGTAATTAATACTGGTTGGTGAAGTGGAGAGCTGACCTAACAGTGTCTGGTGAACTGGAGGACTGACCTATCAGTGACTGCTGAACTGGAGGACTGGCATAACAGTGTCTGCTTAACTGGAGGACTGACCTAACAGTGTCTGGTGAACTGGAGGATTGACATAACAGTGTCTGGTGAACTGGAGGATTGACATTACAGTGTCTGGTGAACTGGAGGACTAACATAACACTGGTTAGTGAACTGGAGGACTGACATAACACTGACTTGTGAACTGGAGTGCTGACCTAACATTGGCTGGTAATCAGGAGTGCTGCCATAACAGCGTCTGGTGAACTGGAGGACTACCTAACATTGTCTGGTGAACTTGAGGACTGACCTAACAGTGTCTTGTGAACTGGAGTGCTGACATAACAGCACCTGGTGAACTTGAGGACTGACCTAACAGTGTCTTGTGAACTGGAGTGCTGACATAACAGCATCTGGTGAAATGGAGGACTGACCTAACAATGTCTGGTGAACTTAAGGACTGATATAACACTGGCTTTTGAACTGAAGGGCTGACCTCACAATTGGTCTGGTGACTTTTTGGCTTGTGGAGGTGGATGGAGTGGGGTAATTAATACTGGCTTGTGAATTGGAGAACTGACCTAACAGTGTCTGGTGAACTGGAGAACTGCCGTATCAGTGTCTGCTGAACTGGAGGACCTCTCAGTGTCTGCTGAACTGGAGAACTGGCATAACAGCGTCTGCTTAACTGGAGGACTGACATAACAGTGTCTACTAAACTGGAGGACTGCCATAGCACTTGCTTGTGAACTGGAGTGCTGAACTAACAGTGTCTGGTGAACTGGAGGGCTGACCTAGCAGTATCTGCTGAACTGAAGGGCTGAAGTCACAGTGGGACTCACTGGTGACTTTTTGGATTGTGGGGGTGGATGGGGGGGGTTTATTAACACTGGCTGGTGAATTGTAAAGCTAACTTGACACTGGCTGGTGAAGGGCTGACCATACGGTGTCTGGTGAACCGGAGGACTGACCTAACAGTGGCTGGTGAACTGTAGGGCTGACCTAACAGTGGCTGGTGAACTGGTGGGCTGACCTAATAGTGGCTGGTAAACTGACATAACAGTGTCTGGTGAATTAGAGGACTGACATAACGCTGGCTTGTGAACTGGAGTGCTAACCTAACAGTGTCTGGTGAACTGGAGGGATGACCTAAAAGTGGGGGGTAAACTGGAGGGCTAACATAACAGTATCTCCTCACAGTGGCTTCTGGTTGTGCTGACCTAACTGTGTTTGGTGAACCGTATGACTGACCTAACATTGTCTGAACAACTAAAAGGCTTAACTGACAGTGTCTGCTGAACTGGAGAGCTGGAGGGTTCAGGAGCCACTGTTAGGTCAGCCCTCCAGTACACCAGACAGATTTGACTTAACAGAGGCTGGTGTACTAGAGGGCTGACTTAACAATGGCTGGTAAACTGGAGGGCTAATGTATTAGTTGCTGGGAAACTGAAGGCCTGGCCTAACAGTGGCTGGAAAAACTGGAGGGCTGACATGTGTATGCCACATGGAGGGTGATAATATATGTGTACAGATACAAGATGGAATTGCACACACTAGAAAGCCTTTGAGTAAGAGGGCAGTAAGTGCTTGAAACACATCAGGCACAAGTTCTGTGGTTTGTGACGTTTACGAATGTGTGTCATTTCCGGTGGGTGTGACGCAATCTTGTACCTGTATACTGAGTGACACATGGATTTGGCTGAAGCGACAGGCCTGGAGCAAGCAGACCCGGGCCAGTGAGTTACATTAGTGAGCATTTACCCTATAAATACATGTATTTTGTTTGAAGCATAAAGCACGGGCGGACACCTGGGAAGTGTTAAAACGAAGGGTCCGGGGCATATTAACGTGCACTTTTAGGGAGTAGATCACACTTTTATTATACTAAATGTGATAATATACAGTATGTGCCAGAGTGACCCCAAATAGAGACTGGTACATATAAGTTACAAACAGACTGGTACATATACATTTTCCAACAGTGACTGGTACATACAGGCAAGTTCATTGAATAGCTTTAAAAAAGGCCTGGATAAGTTTCTGAAACTAAAATATTGAGAATTACTGGTATTAATACATATACTGTAGTTCTGGTTGGTACAGGGATACTATATAATATTGAGAATTACTGGTATTAATACATATACTGTAGTTCTGGTTGGTACGGGGATACTATATAATATTGAGAATTACTGGTATTAATACATATACTGTAGTTCTGGTTGGTACAGGGATACTATATAATGTTGAGAATTACTGGTATTAATACATATACTGTAGTTCTGGTTGGCACAGGGATACTATATAATATTGAGAATTACTGGTATTAATACATATACTGTAGTTCCTAGTTAGTACGGGGTTACTATATAATATTGAGAATTACTGGTATTAATACATTACTGTATTTTCTGGTTGGTACGGGATACTATATATATTGAGAATTACTGGTATTAATACATATACTGTAGTTCTGGTTGGTACAGGGATACATATAATATTGAGAATTCTGGTATTTTATACTGTAGTTCTGGTTGGTACAGGGATACTATATAATATTGAGAATTACTGGTATTAATACAATACTGTAGTTCTGGTTGGTACGAGGGATACTATATATATGAGATTCCTGGTATTAATACATATACTGTAGTTTTGGTTGGTCGGTTGTACTGATACATAATTGAGAATTACTGGTATTAATACATAATCTATTCTGTAATCTGGTTGTACAGGGATACTATATAATATTGAGAGAATTACGTGTATAAATACATATACGGTAGTTCTGGTTGGTACAGGGATACTTATAATATTGAGAATTACTGGTATTAATACATAGTAGATCTGGTTGATCCAGAGATACTTTCCATTGCCGTTTAGAGTCAGGAAGGAATTTTTTTTTAGCTGGGTTTTTTTTGCCTTCCTCTGGATCAACTGTTAGGTAGGGTTAAAAAATAAATAAAAAAAAAAAAAAAAGAGTTGAATATGTTGACTTGATGTCTTTATTCAATCTCAATTACTATGTTACTATGTTAGTATGCTAGTTTGCCCACAGTGACTGGTACATAGATGTTTGCCCTCATGTGACTAGTAAATACAAGTTTGCCCACAGTAGTATACAGTTCTATAAGTTTGCTCATATTGATTATCAAAAAAAGTTGATTTTACTGCGCCAGAGGCAGGATCGGGAGACCGGATATATTCACACAATACTGCGGGACATTAGTGACGACTGCTCTTCTCTCCATTTTTAAAAAAAAAATTTTTAATGATGCCGCTTTTTTTATTAATCGCAGGAGCGCTGCCTAAGCCAAAGCTCACACTGCCTCATGGGAAGAGCCGCATTTCTCCCTGTTTTATATAAAAAAGCAAACTAGCACTGGGTTAATGTAACAATATGGAAACCGGTCTACATATAATGCATTTCTAGAGGCTAATACAATAACAGGTTTATTCAATAAAGTTCTTATCGTTTAATGTGTCTAATTTTGCCCCAACCAATCAGATTTAGCTTTAAAATGTTAATGATATTTCATTGGTTGGGGCAAAATTAGCACCATTTTAAACGATAAGAACTTTTATTGATCTCCCTGTAAGTTTGCCTGTGCTGTCATCTGCTGCAACCAATCAAATGCCTATCTAACTGCAGTAAAAAGCTAACATGGTTTGGCTATTTGAAACATTCCCAGAAGTCTTGTTGACACTTGTTTGCATGTTAAACATCAGTTGTAGCTAAAGGTCTCCCTATCATTTATAAATAAAGTGACAGTCACTTGAATAGAACTTCAATAAGCGGACTCAGCCAGCTTACTCTGTACTGAGAAGATGCAACATGTTTAAAGGGCATGACTATTCCCAAAGTCAACTTAACACCTGATCTAATCTCTGTACTGTAGCCCCAACCATTTCAGATCCTGCACCACATACATTTTTTTTTAAAGAGCATTCCATATTTATAACCGTAAATCTATTTTATTAAAAGGTTACAAATAAACACAAACAACAAAGTTATTAAAAAAGGCCATATTTTTTTCAAACTACCTATGATAAGGCACATTTGCAAGTTTATATATATGTTTATTTGAACAACAACGTAACAGCGCCCCCCTGTGCTTATATTAGCCATTGCTCTTATTATTGCTGTCTTGAAGGACTGAGTCTCTGCACAGAAAATGTACATTTCTAGGTTAAACGTGTGATAAGTTATATGCTGGAAAGGTTTAGCAATAGAACTTACGAACACTTCCTGCTTTTAGCAACTTTGAGCCATAAGACCAACGTCAGCCTGCATTAATTTTTGATTTGTACAGTGACTTCCTGTCTTTTGTAAGTGAGCATGCTAAGACCCTGGGGATATGGGAGAAGCATAGTTCACAATGGCCATACAGCCTGACCAAGCGCCCATTGAAAAACCAGTAGCACCCAAAACGTCTGTTCGTCTCCCAGTTGAGTGATGCGGTCAGTCACCATCTGTACAGAGCTTTTTGCAATGATGAAATACTGCACAGAAAAGTAAAATAATTTACCCTTAAAATGTATTGCTTAGTCACTCATTTATATATTTTAGATGTAACGTGCAGTCCTTCATTACGATTCTTCCTATACATTCAGTCAAGCAGGCTACCACTGACTTTGATCTGAACCTCTGATTATGGTTACAAAAATATGGCAGCCTTGTTCTCTGGATAAGTGCCATTTAGAGATACTGGTAAGGTTGAACATTTACTAACGTGAGAAAATATCCACAAATATTAAGTGGAAGTCAGAATGCTCGTTAAAGATTTGATCCCGCTATAAAAATTGTTAATGATTCTTTTTGTTTAATAAACGTTAAAGGGCATGTCCACCTGTTTTAAAAACTTTTACAGGGAGATTCAATAAAAGTTCTAATCGTTTAAAATGGTGGTAATTTTGCCCCAACCAATCAGAACTTATTTAACATTTGAAAGCTAACCTGATTGGTTTGTGGCAAAACTAGCACCTTTAAAACGATAAAACTTTTATTGAATAGCCCTGTTAGTGTGTTTGTAGGGATAGTTCCCCCATCCCCAACTTCTATAATCTTATATCCAGAAAGTCCCCGATAGTTACTTACCTTCCCTCTATCCTCTGCTGCACTGCCCAGGCCCTCTGCTTGCACGAACTGCAAGCAGGGCGGGCCATCAGCCGCGTCTGTGATTGGCTGAGAGGCAGCCAACCACGGACGTGGCTGCCGGCAGTTCACAATGGCGGAGGATAGAGGGAAGGTAAGTAACTATTGGGGCACTTTCTGGATATAAGATTATAGTGATTGGGGCTGGGAACTATCCCTAAAATATACTAACAGGGTTTAACACTAGGGAGGGAGAAAGAAACAGGAGGAGAGGGAGGGAGGGGGGGGGGGGGGGGGCTCTTCTGCACATGGCAAAATTCTCCCAGAGAGGACACAGGAGCAGAATCCTATCTGGACTCTGCTATCCTCCTGGTTGCCAGAGGTTGTTTGAATGTAACTGCCTCCATAAGATATATGGGCACATTATATTATATTTTATAATCTGTACATTTCTTAGCCCCTCCCCAGGCCCTAAAAGTAAAAAACGAAACGTGTAGCCCTTGTATTTCCCCTCACGCGGCAGTTAGTTTGCGTCTACATGGATATCAAGCACCGGTGCACACAATGCAATATTTCAACCCAATTGACTATTAGTTCAGGATGAAGGATCGCCTGTGTCTGCCCAGCTTTAGTTGCTGTAACCGTACATTAGGCTATTTTGTCCTCACTTTGGTATCGTTACTAGATGTTTAATTAAATTGAACACCTTTTTTTTACTTGTTGCACCAATCAGAACCTGGGTCTCTTTATATCATGTTGTGCATGTAATTTGCTTAGATAACTCACCTACCAATACCGCTTTGTCAACCTTTCCAACCTGTTCCAACCAACCTAGTTTCTCCCCCTGGTTTGTTTGTATGAACAGTATCTTGATATGTGGATAATCGTTCCATATAACCCATTTTAACGTGTTATTTAAAGTGTTAAGCATACGTTACCACAGTCCTTTTATCATGAAAACTTTATAGGAATGCAATGTAAGTGATCCCTGGGAAGCAAATAGAAGGTAATTAATCCCATTATATATAAAAATCTGGTCCGACTGGCTAGTGAATTAGTTAAACAATCAATATTACTATAGAATGACTCATCCTTGACTAACTTGCGGTGTTTCTTTTGGTTTTGTGCCTCACACCCATCAAGTAGGATCACTTCTGGGTAAAGTCATTTGTCTACTCTCGCTCTAACCAAGTTCTCTCAAGTCTTTCCACTGGAATAATGTGGAATAATATTGGACCTGTGGTTCTCCTTTATATAGAGGGTTATGATTTTTTCCTTGTTGTACAGACATGTACAAGTCCAACCAGTACGGGTATGGTTTCTTACCAGGGGAAAAGGTAAATAGCTAAATGGTAAATATCACTAAGTTCCTGCTTTTTGTATTGCACAGTCTGTGTTTAATAGAACTTTTGTATTTTATTAATTCTGCTTTGTGACTGTTAACTGACAGGTATCCCACCTCTGCCGCGGGATTCTCCTGCTTCTGGGGTTGTCTCCCGCACTCCCATGAGATCACCCAGAACTCCTGCAACGGAGAGGAGCCTCTTATCTCCCCCGACTCACCTCAATTTGGCCACCATACCCCGGAACTTCCCTAAGCCCCGCCTCTCCTCCACCCCCTAGACCACTAACTACACCTCTATCCACCCCCTAAGTGATGTATGTATGTATAGTTTTTTATAAAGCGCCACTTGGGGACGCAGCGCTGTCAGTATAAAATCTAAAGTCATACAAGGGGGATAATACATAGATAGTTCGTACATAAATATATAAATTATATAAATAGAAGTGCTAGAGTTTTGCCACAGAGAGAAGGAGTCCTGCCCCGTAGAGCTTACAATCTACTTGTAAGCATGGAGAACCACACCAGAAACGCAGGAGAATCCCATGGGAGAGGTTGGATTCTGCATACCACCACACAGCAGAATAATAAATACAAAAGTTCTATTAAACAATACAGGGAGATTCAATAATAGTTCTTATCTTAAAATGGTGCTACTTTAGCCCCAACCAATCAGATCTTATTTAACATTTGAAAGCTAACATCTGATTGGTTGGGGCAAAGTTAGCCCCATTTTAAACAAAATAGAACTTTATTGAATAACCCTGAAAAACTTTTATTGACTACCCTGAGACTGTGCAATCAAAAAGCAGGAAACTAAGTGATTTTTACCTTTTTTCCTGGTAAGAAACCATACCCCTACTGGATTGGACTGTTGGTTCTGTTGAACAACTACAAGAAAATCATTGATCCCACTATATAAGCAAACACCCCTATATGAATAGACCCCCTCCCACAAACACAGTTTGGACAATGACTGATCATTTTGGTGGTCGACATTTGATGGAAAAAGGAATGGGCCAAGGCTTTTTGTCTGTATTTAGGGGTGGTGCATTAAGAAACAAAGGCGTTTAGAACAAGAAAGGGTTTAAGAACAACACTGCTGTTTCTACTGGTGTGTATTGTCTGTTGTGTGGTAGTGCTGTTTCTCTCTTGCTGTGTATTGCTGTTGGTGTGTATTGCTGTTGGTGTGTATTGCTGTTGGTTTGTATTGCTGTTGGTTTGTATTGCGGTTGGTGTGTATTGCTGTTGGTGTGTATTGCTGTTGGTGTGTATTGCTGTTGGTGTGTATTGCTGTTGGTTTGTATTGCTGTTGGGTTGTATTGCTGTTGGTGTGTATTGCTGTTGGTGTGTATTGCTGTTGGTGTGTATTGCCGTTGGTGTGTATTGCCGTTGGTGTGTATTGCTGTTGGTGTGTATTGCTGTTGGTGTGTATTGCTGTTGGTGTGTATTGCTGTTGGTGTGTATTGCTGTTGGTGTGTATTGCTGTTGCTGTGTATTGCTGTTGGTGTGTATTGCTGTTGGTGTGTATTGCTGTTGGTGTGTATTGCTGTTGGTGTGTATTGCTGTTGGTGTGTATTGCTGTTGCTGTGTATTGCTGTTGGTGTGTATCGCTGTTGCTGTGTATTGCTGTTGGTGTGTATTGCTGTTGCTGTGTATTGCTGTTGGTGTGTATTGCTGTTGGTGTGTATTGCTGTTGGTGTGTATTGCTGTTGGTGTGTATTGCTGTTGCTGTGTATTGCTGTTGGTGTGTATTGCTGTTGCTGTGTATTGCTGTTGCTGTGTATTGCTGTTGCTGTGTATTGCTGTTGCTGTGTATTGCTGTTGCTGTGTATTGCTGTTTAGTATGGACAGTTTTGTTGGGGCCATGCAATGTTCATCCTGCCCCATGTATGGGATCTTGGAGTAGCCACCCCAAGGGACCTGTGTATGTGTCAGATGTGAGTGGGTTGCCCAATTGGAATTTGAGGTCCAGAATCTAAAGGGGAAACTTGCAGCATTGCAGGGCTTGACAAATCTGGGGGAAATGCAGGTACTGGCAGGGGCCAGTAAACTGGAGGGTGGAGATGGGGCAGATAAGGTGGTAAAGGAAGATAGATTTGTAAGGGTTTGTAAAAGATGGAATAGATGGGGGAGCAAACGATACGGCAGAAACATTATGGGTGGAACTGTGTACAGGAAGCAAGAAGGTAGGTAAATTATTTATTGGAGTATGTTATAAGCCGCCAAATGCCGGGGAAGAGGTGGAAATGAATCTCCATATGCAGTTGGCGAAGGCTGCTGGTATGGGGCATGTTTTGGTTATGGGGGATTTTAAAGGGCATGTCCACACCTTTTTTTAACTTTTGATATGTTATACATATTGGTCCCCCAGCCCCAACCGCAAAAATAAAATTTTTAGAAAGTGCCCTGATATGTACTTACCTTCCCTCTATCCTCCGCGGCAGTCTCCAGTCCCTCTGCTTGCACGGAAATGCAAGCAGGGGGCGGGACCGGCTGCCGGCTGCTCAGAACGCCGGAGGATAGAGGGAAGGTAAGTAACTATCGGGTCACTTTCTAAGAAGGGATACTATATAATATTGAGAATTACTGGTATTAATACATATACTGTAGTTCTGGTTGGTACGGGGATACTATATAATATTGAGAATTACTGGTATTAATACATATACTGTAGTTTTGGTTGGTCTGGTTGGTACAGGGATACTATATAATATTGAGAATTACTGGTATTAATACATATTCTGTAGATCTGGTTGGTACAGGGATACTATATAATATTGAGAATTACTGGTATTAATACATATACTGTAGTTCTGGTTGGTACAGGGATACTATATAATATTGAGAATTACTGGTATTAATACATATAGATCTGGTTGATCCAGAGATACTTTCCGATTGCCGTTTAGAGTCAGGAAGGAATTTTTTTTTAGCTGGGTTTTTTTGCCTTCCTCTGGATCAACTGTTAGGTAGGGTTAAAAAAATAAATAAAAAAAGAAAAAAAAAGAGGGTGAATAGGTTGGACTTGATGTCTTTATTCAATCTCAATTACTATGTTACTATGTTAGTATGCTAGTTTGCCCACAGTGACTGGTACATAGATGTTTGCCCTCAGTGACTAGTAAATACAAGTTTGCCCACAGTGAGTATAACAGTTCTATAAGTTTGCTCATATTGATTACATAAAAAAGTTGGATTTTACTGCGCCAGAGGCAGGATCGGGAGACCGGATATATTCACACAAATACTGCAGGACATTAGTGACGACTGCTCTTCTCTCATTTTTAAAAAAAAAATTATTTAATGATGCCGCTTTTTTTTATTAATCGCAGGAGCGCTGCCTAAGCCAAAAGGCTCACACTGCCTCATGGGAAGAGCCGCATTTCTCCCTGTTTTATATAAAAAAGCAAACTAGCACTGGGTTAATGTAACAATATGGAAACCGGTCTACATATAATGCATTTCTAGAGGCTAATACAATAACAGGGTTATTCAATAAAAGTTCTTATCGTTTAAAATGGTGCTAATTTTGCCCCAACCAATCAGATGTTAGCTTTAAAATGTTAAATGATATTTCATTGGTTGGGGCAAAATTAGCACCATTTTAAACGATAAGAACTTTTATTGAATCTCCCTGTAAGTTTGCCTGTGCTGTCATCTGCTGCAACCAATCAAATGCTATCTAACTGCAGTAAAAAGCTAACATGGTTTGGCTATTTGAAACATTTCCCAGAAGTCTTGTTGACACTTGTTTGCATGTTAAACATCAGTTGTAGCTAAAGGTCTCCCTATCATTTATAAATAAAGTGACAGTCACTTGAATAGAACTTCAATAAGCGGACTCAGCCAGCTTACTCTGTACTGAGAAGATGCAACATTGTTTAAAGGGCATGACTATTCCCAAAGTAACAACTTAACACCTGATCTAATCTGTACTGTAGCCCCAACCATTTTCAGGATCCTGCACCACATACATTTTTTTTTAAAGAGCATTCCATATTTGATAACCGTAAATCTATTTTATTAAAAAGGTTACAAAATAAACAAAACAAACAAAAAGTTATTAAACAAAGGCCATATTTTTTTCAAACTACCTATGATAAGGCACATTTGCTAAGTTTTATTAATATGTTTATTTGAACAACAACTGTAACAGCGCCCCCCTGTGCTTATATTAGCCATTGCTCTTATTATTGCTGTCTTGAAGGACTGAGTCTCTGCACAGAAAATGTACATTTCTAGGTTAAACGTGTGATAAGTTATATTGCTGGAAAGGTTTAGCAATAGAACTTACTGAACACTTCCTGCTTTTAGCAACTTTGAGCCATAAGACCAACGTCAGCCTGCATTAAATTTTTGATTTGTACAGTGACTTCCTGTCTTTTGTAAGTGAGCATGCTAAGACCCTGGGGATATGGGAGAAGCATAGTTCACATGGCCATACAGCCTGACCAAGCGCCCATTGAAAAACCAGTAGTCACCCAAAACGTCTGTTCGTCTCCCAGTTGAGTGATGCGGGTCAGTCACCATCTGTACAGAGCTTTTTGCAATGGAAATGAAATACTGCACAGAAAAGTAAAATAATTTACCCTTAAAATGTATTGCTTAGTCACTCATTTATATATATTTATAGATGTAACTGCAGTCCTTCATTACGATTCTTCCTATACATTCAGTCAAGCAGGCTACCACTGACTTTGATCTGAACCTCTGATTATGGTTACAAAAATAATGGCAGCCTTGTTCTCTGGATAAGTGCCATTTAGAGATACTGGTAAAGGTTGAACATTTACTAACGTGAGAAAATATCCACAAATATTAAGTGGAAGTCAGAATGCTCGTTAAAAGATTTGATCCCGCTATAAAAATTGTTAAATGATTCTGTTTTGTTTAATAAACGTTAAAGGGCATGTCCACCTGTTTTAAAAACTTTTACAGGGAGATTCAATAAAAGTTCTTATCGTTTAAAATGGTGGTAATTTTGCCCCAACCAATCAGAACTTATTTAACATTTGAAAGCTAACATCTGATTGGTTGTGGCAAAACTAGCACCATTTAAAACGATAAGAACTTTTATTGAATAGCCCTGTTAGTGTGTTGTAGGGATAGTTCCCCCATCCCCAACTTCTATAATCTTATATCCAGAAAGTGCCCCGATAGTTACTTACCTTCCCTCTATCCTCTGCTGCACTGCCCAGGCCCTCTGCTTGCACGGAACTGCAAGCAGGGGGCGGGACCATCAGCCGCGTCTGTGATTGGCTGAGAGGCAGCCAACCACGGACGTGGCTGCCGGCAGTTCACAATGGCGGAGGATAGAGGGAAGGTAAGTAACTATTGGGGCACTTTCTGGATATAAGATTATAGTGATTGGGGCTGGGGGAACTATCCCTAAAATATACTAACAGGGTTTAACACTAGGGGGAGGGAGAAAGAAACAGGAGGGAGAGGGAGGGAGAGGGAGGGAGGGGGGGGGGGGGCTCTTCTGCACATGGCAAAATTCTCCCAGAGAGGACACAGGAGGCAGAATCCTATCTGGACTCTGCTATCCTCCTGGTTGCCAGAGGTTGTTTGAATGTAACATGGCCTCCATAAGAATATATGGGCAACATTATATTATATTCTTATAATCTGTACATTTCTTGCCCTCCCCAGGCCCATAAAAGTAAAAAACGAAAACGTGTAGCCCTTGTATTTCCCCTCACGGCGGCAGTATAGTTTGCGTCTACATGGATATCAAGCACCTGTGTGCACACAATGCAATATTTCAACCCAATTGACTATTAGTTCAGGATGAAGGATCGCCTTGTGTCTGCCCAGCTTTAGTTGCTGTAACCGTACATTAGGCTATTTTGTCCTCACTTTGGTATCGTTACTAGATGTTTAATTAAATTGAACCAACCTTTTTTTTTACTTGTTGCACCAATCAGAACCTGGGTCTCTTTATAATCATGTTGTGCATGTAATTGCTTAGATAACTCACCTACCAATACCGCTTTGTCAACCTTTCCAAACCTGTTCCAACCAACACTAGTTTCTTCCCCTGGTTTGTTTGATATGAACAGTATCTTAGATATGTGATAATCGTTCCATATAACCCATTTTAACGTTTGTTTATTTAAAGTGTTAAGCATACGTTACCACAGTCCTTTTTAATCATGTAAACTTTATAGGAATGCAATGTAAGTGATCCCTGGGAAGCAAATAGAAGGTAATTAATCCCATTATATATAAAAATCTGGTCCGACTGGCTAGTGAATTAGTTGAAACAATCAATATTTACTATAGAAATGACTCATCCTTGACTTAACTTCAAGTGTTTCTTTTGGTTTTGTGCTCTCACACCCATCAAGTAGGATCACTTCTGGGTAAAGTCATTTGTCTACTCTCGCTCATTAACCAAGTTCTCTCAAGGCTTTCCACTGGAATAAATGTGGAATAAATATTGGACCTGTGGGTCTCCTTTATATAGAGGGTTAATGATTTTTCCTTGTTGTACAGACATGTACAAGTCCAACCAGTACGGGTATGGTTTCTTACCAGGGGAAAAGGTAAATAGCTAAAATGGTAAATATCACTAAGTTTCCTGCTTTTTGTATTGCACAGTCTGTGTTTAATAGAACTTTTGTATTTTATTAATTCTGCTTTGTGACTGTTAAGCTGACAGGTATCCCACCTCTGCCGCGGGATTCTCCTGCATTCTGGGGTTGTCTCCCGCACTCCCATGAGATCACCCCAGACTCCTGCAACGGAGAGGAGCCTCTTATCTCCCCCGACTCACCTCAATTTGGCCACCATACCCCGGAACTTCCCTAAGCCCCGCCTCCCTCCACCCCCTAGACCACTAACTACACCTCTATCCACCCCCTAAGTGTATGTATGTATGTATAGTTTATTTATAAAGCGCCACTTGGGGACGCAGCGCTGTACAGTAATAAAATACAATAAAGTCATACAAGGGGGATAAATACATAGATAGTTCTGTACATAAATATATAAATTATATAAATAGAAGTGCTAGAGTTTTGCCACAAGAGGAAAGGAGGTCCCTGCCCCGTAGAGCTTACAATCTACTTGTAAGCGTGGGAGACCACACCAGAACGCAGGAGAATCCCATGGGAGAGGTAGGATATCTGCATAACAGCCACAAAGCAGAGATAATAAAATACAAAAGTTCTATTAAACACATACAGGGAGATTCAATAATAGTTCTTATCTTAAAATGGTGCTACTTTAGCCCCAACCAATCAGATCTTATTTAACATTTGAAAGCTAACATCTGATTGGTTGGGGCAAAGTTAGCCCCATTTTAAACAATAAGAACTTTTATTGAATAACCCTGAAGAACTTTTATTGACTAACCCTGAGACTGTGCAAATCAAAAAGCAGGAAACTAAGTGATTTTTACCTTTTTTCCTGGTAAGAAACCATACCCCTACTGGATTGGACTGTTGGTTCTGTTGAAACAACTACAAGAAAATCATTGATCCCCTATATAAAGCAAACACCCCTATATGAAGCAAACACTTTGGACAATGACTGATCATTTTGTGGTCGACATTTGATGGAAAAAGGAATGGGCCAAGGCGTTTGTCTGTATTTAAGGGGTGTGCATTAAGAAACAAAAGCGTTTAGAACAAGAAAGGGTTTAAGAACAACACTGCTGTTTCTCTGGTGTGTATTGCTGTTGGTGTGTATTGCTGTTTCTCTGCTGTGTATTGCTGTTGGTGTGTATTGCTGTTGGTGTGTATTGCTGTTGGTGTGTATTGCTGTTGGTGTGTATTGCTGTTGGTGTGTATTGCTGTTGCTGTGTATTGCTGTTGCTGTGTATTGCTGTTGCTGTGTAGTTTAGTATGGACAGTTTTGTTGGGGCCACGCAATGTGCATCCTGCCGCATGTATGGGATCTTGGAGCAGCCGCCCCAAGGGACCTGTGTATGTGTCAGATGTGAGTGGGTTGCCCAATTGGAATTTGAGGTCCAGAATCTAAAGGGGAAACTTGCAGCATTGCAGGGCTTGGCAAATCTGGGGGAAATGCAGGTACTGGCAGGGGCCAGTAAACTGGAGGGTGGAGATGGGGCAGATAAGGTGGTAAAGGAAGATAGATTTGTAAGGGTTTGTAAAAGATGGAATAGATGGGGGAGCAAACGATACGGCAGAAATATTATGGGTGGAACTGTGTACAGGAAGCAAGAAGGTAGGTAAATTATTTGTTGGAGTGTGTTAGAAGCCGCCAAATGCCGGGGAAGAGGTGGAAATGAATCTCCATATGCAGTTGGCGAAGGCTGCTGGTATGGGGCATGTTTTAGTTATGGGGGATTTTAAAGGGCATGTCCACACCTTTTTTTAACTTTTGATATGTTATACATATTGGTCCCCCAGCCCCAACCGCCAAAATAAAATTTTTAGAAAGTGCCCTGATATGTACTTACCTTCCCTCTATCCTCCGCGGCAGTCTCCAGTCCCTCTGCTTGCACGGAAATGCAAGCAAAGGGCGGGACCGGCTGCCGGCTGCTCAGAACGCCGGAGGATAGAGGGAAGGTAAGTAACTATCGGGGCTATTTCTTTAAAATCTGTCACGGCGGTTGGGGCTGGGGGATCAATATATATAATATATCATGGGGAATTTACACTAGGGGGAGGGAGAAGAAAACGGAGGGAGAGGAGGGGGGGAGGACTCTCCTGCGCATGCCTCAACCTTGTTGAGGTTGAGGCAGAGACAAGCACAGGATGAGTCACTGGGAGCTTCTACACTACAATTTTCCTGGCTTTGGAGGGGCACAGCATGGCAACCATAAGGAGCTGGGCTGTAAGGTAAGGATTTTTGTACACTACAGAGTGGGGCCAGTATGGGGTTAAATTTGAGTTTTGGGGGTGGACATGCCCTTTAATTACCCTGACATAGATTGGAGTAAGGGAGCTGCCAGCACCTCAAAACGTTTAAAGTTCTTAAATTTCCTATATGAGCATTTTCTTTCACAAATAGTAGAAGTTCCTACTAGACAGAATGTGTTGTTGGATCTGGTGATATCTAATAACCCAGAGCTCATTTTGGAGATGAAGGTAATGGGAAGCTTAGGGAATAGTGACCATGATATAGTGTCATTTAATATAGGTTGCAAAAAACTAAAGTGCACTGGGTTAACAAAAACTTTTAACTTTAGGAAAGCAAAATTTTATGCTGTTAAAGGAATCGCTCCTGCTCATAGACTGGGGGGAACTGTTTCTAGGTAAAGATACTGAGCAGATGTGGACCACTTTTAAAGGGATATTAAACTATTACATTTCTAAATCGGTACCTTTAAGTAACAAGTGCAAAAAAAAGATCCAGTCCTGCATGGCTTAATGCTCAGGTAAAAAGGGAGATGGAAAAAAAGAAAAAGGCTTTTAAAATTTTGAAAACAGAAGGCACAGAACAGGCTTACAGGGACTTCAAAAGTTGTAATAAAGAGTGCAAAAAAGCAATTAAACTAGCTAAAATAGAAAATGAAATACGGATTGGCAAGTCCAACCCCAAAATGTTTTTTAAGTATATAAATGGTAAAAAGATGAGGACTGAGAATGTGGGACCATTAAATAATGGAGCTGAGGTGGTTATAGAGGATGCCGAAAAGGCTAATCTGCTAAACCGTTTTTTTACATCGGTTTTTACTGTTGAGAATCCTTGTCCTTACAGCAGGGATTGTAATAATATGCAGGGAAGAAATGAAGAGTATTCACATTGGATAACAGAGGATATGGTACGGAAACAATTAGACAAAGTTAATATCAATAAAGTCCCCGGACCAGATGGATTGTATCCTCGGATTTTAAAAGAGCTTAGTTCAGTTCTATCTAGACCACCATTTCTCATCTTTTCAGATTCGCTTTGGTCTGGGGATGTGCCGCTGGATTGGAAAAAAGCCAATGTAATATGTAGTCGTTCATAGCCTGGTAACTATAGACCTGTAAGCCTAACATCAGTGGTAGGAAAGGTGCTGGAAACTTTGTTACGGGATCATATCCTTGACTTTGTCTCCAGAGATCATCTTATTAGTAATAGTCAGCATGGATTTATGAAAAATAGATCATAAATAGCCAGACAAATTTAATTGTTTTTTATGAAGAAGCGAGTAAGAAGTTAGATTCAGGCACAGCAGTGGATGTGGTATATTTGGATTTTGCAAAAGCTTTTGATACTGTGCCACATAGGCGACTAATATATAAACTGAGGACTGTTGGCCTTGAAGAAAACATTTGTTCATGGATAGAGAACTGGTTATTGGATCGCAAACAGACAGTGATGGTTAATGGAGCTACATCTATGAGGGCTAAAGTTCTAAGCATGAGTGCCTCAGGGTTCTGTACTGGGGCCACTTCTGTTTAATCTGTTTATAAATTACTTAGAAGGGGGCATTGAGAGCAAGATCTCTGTGTTTGCTGATGACACTAAACTATGCAGAGCTTTGGAAACTTCAAATGATGTGCAAGTGTTGCAAGCAGACCTAGATGGATTATCAAAATGGGCAGCAGAATGGCAGATGAGATTCAATGTTGATAAATGTAAGGTGATGCATTTGGAATTTAATAATCCCTGTGCCACCTACACCATAAATAACTCTGTGTTAAGTGCATCTGTAATGGAAAAATATTTGGGGGTTCTGGAAGATTACAGTCTTAGCTGTAGCAAACAATGCCAGGTAGCAACGGCTAGAGCTAGCAAGATATTGTCTTGTATAAAGAGGGGAATAGATTCAAGAGAGAAAGATATTATTCTCCCTTTCTCCCTCTTTACAAGGCACTGGTAAGGTCTCATTTGGAATATGCGGTGCAGTTTTGGAATCCCATATACAAAAGGGACATCTTGGAAATTGAGGTAGTTCAGAGAAGGGCAACTAAATTAATAAGGGGAATGGAGGGGCTTGAATATGCAGGCAGATTAGACAAGTTAGGGCTGTTAACATTGGAGAAGTGACGTTTGCGTGGGGACATGATAACCTTATACAAATATATTAATGGGCCATACAATGAACTCTCTGGTGCATTGTTTACTAATAGGGCATATCAGAGGACTCGTGGACATCCTTTAAGGTTGGAAGAGAAGAAGTTTCATCTTCAGGTTAGGAAAGGTTTCTTTACAGTGAGAACGGTGAAACTGTGGAACTGTCTTCCAGCAGATGTGGTAATGGCAAGTTCATTGAATAGCTTTAAAAAAGGACTGGATAAGTTTCTAAAACTAAAAAATATTGAGAATTACTGGTATTAATGAATATAGATCTGGTTGACCCAGGGATACTTTCCGATTGCCGTTTGGAGTCAGGAAGGAATTTTTTTCCCTCTTTTTAGCTGTTTTTTTTTGCCTTCCTCTGGATCAACTGTTAGGTAGGGTAAAAAAAAAAAAGAGGGTGAATAGGTTGGACTTGATGGACGTATGTCTTTATTCAACCTTAATTACTATGTTACTATGTATGGAACCTCATGGGAATTCTGGGATATGGAGCCGCACAATTTTTTTAGACATTCGATAGATTCAAATGTCGAATT
The DNA here is from genome assembly GCA_019447015.1 of Hymenochirus boettgeri. Lineage (NCBI taxonomy): Eukaryota > Metazoa > Chordata > Amphibia > Anura > Pipidae > Hymenochirus > Hymenochirus boettgeri. The sequence continues at coordinate 267,766,884 of CM033473.1, read as the reverse complement.
GGGTGGCCAGAGAGGCCTCAGAGGGTAAATGTTACTATCCCTTATGTAGACAGAAGAGGAAGATGTTGTGTTGTTTATAATATGTAGAGGGGAATTCGGAATTGTGTGTATACATGCAGGAGAAGCAGGGACAATTACTCTTTAGATTTGGTGCATGCAATATCTCTTTTCATCTTAAACAATCGGATTCCTTGTTCTTTTGCTTTTTCATGTAAAAAGGCTGAGTGACAGCTGAAGCACTTCGTTCTTTAACTGTAACATTCTCTTTGCTATCCTCTCTTTGCCTGCGAGACATATCATAACCTATGAACATTTCATGTTGGCTACGAGCAGGGAAATAAATAGAGGTTATAAATATTATCTAGAGACAGTTTTGACAGAAACTTGGATCAGCGAATATTCAGCAACAAACAGATCTGTCAAAAATATTCACAGTCACTGCAAAGAAAGTGGAACATCCAGTAATAAAGAGGAACAGGTCTCCACGTTCCCCCACCCAGGTTCCATGTGCTTAGCCATTCAATCAAATTAAGCTTCTTGGGATCCATCATTGTTCAGTAAAACATAAAGAGCAGGTTCTGTATACACTGGAAGCCTATAAATACAAACTATTATATAAACAGGTTTTAAAGGGCAAGTTTAAAACAAAAACTTGGCAATTTATCAGTAATCTGCCCGCAACACCAACTGCTATTTTTACCAGATTATTACATGCATTTTTAACCAGATATTTAATAATAAGTTCTATTTCTTTCTGACAAATGTATCTGCCTCCTCCCTCTGCTCAAAGAGCTTTTTAGAACCTTGAGCATGTGCAGAGTAAGCAGCAGGTGAATCAGCAGTCAATCATTAGTTGTGATGTCAGTTGTCTCAACCTTGATTGACTGTATGGAGGGAGGGTCCAGCTTACTCTGCCCAAATTGGGACAATAATTATCCTAAAATATCTGGTTTGTAATACAGGTAAGAAAGTGTAAAATATATCAGTTGGGGTTGGGAGCAGGTAACGGACAAATGACCAGTAACATGAATTAATGGTGTACATTCCCTTGAAGCTTGGAAGACCTTAAGGATATTGGTCTAAGGTCTGGTACACATGGGTACATTTTGGGACTTCTGATCAATAAACCAATTGGTAGTCTGTTGGTTAAAAAAAAACACACCACCACCAACATTTTAATGCAGTCGTTCCTGGGACCCATTGAAAACCACACAATTGGGCAAAATTTACCATCTAGTCCAATCTAATTTTCATCTGATTTCCCATTTCGCTGCCAATTAACCAAAATATCATGGTGGTTGGTAATTTGGGCCCAAATATCATCTCATGTGTACTAGGCCATGCATGCTGAAATCTGCTTCTGTAATGACTCCTCTACTGCTAAAACAAATAAATATCGTTCTTAAAATATGTCTTCAGTTGAAACATTTTTTATGACTTATTGAAGCTACTGAGTAAAACAAGCGAACATTGCTAAGTCAAAGTAGCTGGAGGGTTTGCTATAGAGACAGATTGTTTTGCTGAATCAGTAGATAGGAACCAGATAGTAGATAGACAAGCAATACATCATTTTAAACAGCAGTTTCTAGACTTTTCGACTGGAATCCATTTGGTTTAGCCTGAAGTTTAAACCCCACCAATATAACAAATCTTCCCATTATATACAGGAAGGATTTCTGTTTTACTAGAATGTCCTGGTTTTCTTTTTGGACCAGGGAGGGAGAACAATAGAACTTGGCACAGCAGCAATATGAGAACATCCAATCAAATGAGACTGGTAAAAGTAACTCAGGAAAACAATGACAGGTCCACGTGGGGCAAAACTTTAGTGAACAGAAATTCCAACATCTATAAGACCACACCTGACGTGTACAGTGCCTCTAGCCATCTACAGATAGTCATCTGCAAGCTTTTTACTTGGTTACCTTCCTAGCAGCTGGGAGATTCTGATATAACTTGTCATAATCATTTCCCCTAACATATAGGTCAGAAAATACATTTTAAAATATATTTCTAAACTAATAACACAAAGGAGCCTGTGACTAAGAGATTGCGGAGCTCTTGAAACGCGCCAGGCGGGTGTATTTTAATGTTATTTCTAATAAAGATGTTAAGTTTTTAATGCAGCCTTGTATCTAGTACTTTGAGTGCTTTATACCCTTAATACTACAAGAGTATCGTTACTAAAATAAATTGCCACATTTGAGGGCTATCGCTGAATTTGAGGGTTAGCGAACACTACATTTGAGGGTTGGCGCCATATTCAAAGGGTTACCAAACGCTGCATTTGAGGGTTATCGCTGAATCTGAGGGTTAGTGAACACTAAATTTGAGTGTTATTGCCGTATTCAAGGGTTAGCGACCGCTACTTTTGTGGGTTATCATTGTTCCGGTAACACTCGAATGCGCCGTTCAAATTAGGTGATAGCCCTCTAATGTACCCAATGCCGCATTCTAGGCTTATGGAGAGCTAAAGCTGAGGGTTATCGATTCGAAATAGCCTTATTATTATAAACTCTTCTGCTATGTACAGGTTTACTGTAAATAAAATGTTGAACAGTTTGTGTGAATTGCTTGATGGGAAATTACATAACCCAAATTCCCAAAAGTGCCTCAAAGTGATTACTGAGCATGCTTGCCCTCTCAGATAGTCTAGTCTGATAAAGGGAGCATCAGTGAGAGGAAGAAAATAAGTACTAAGTACTAAGTACTGGTTTGACGACATGCAGTAACACATACACATCTCAGAGTAAGTGCTAATCACACATATTAATTTATAGATTAATATTAGGCAAAGTAATTTTCTCAGCATACATACCCTACGTTTTACATGCAGCTTAGATCACAAAAAAATATAAAAAACAATAAAAAAATATAAAAAATAAAGACAAACCACATTCAACTGCACTTTGTTCAACTGATACCTCTTGAGAATTGTAATGTTGTATTGAATTATAATACCAACCCTGAAGAATTCCAAAACAAACAGTAAAAAAAAAAAATATTACAGAAATTCATCTGTAAAACCTCAATTTCTGGTTGTGGACGGAGCATTGCACAATGTATGGCCTGGGCGTGTGTTAAGGTATCAGTTACATTTTGAAACTATTTTTTGATAAAATGACATCATCGGAATTTTACAAATTCTAGGGGGAAAGTGTAAAACCGATCAAATTGTTCCAGTTACCATGCCGATGGTATTTTTAAACATTCGCTTTGTAAACACAACAGTGAGAAAGAAAAAATATATATGTATTAGATGGTGTGGTTTTTTTTTTTTTACTTAGAATTTCCTTTCCACTTGATCTATTCGGTGTACATGGGGAGATGTTGGTTTGCCTCACGCGTTTATACAATGATTCTGTTATTGGTACACGCTAAACACGTGTCTGCCTGACGCGTCTCGTACGTCCAACTAATCTTAGTCGTAGTCATATGACTTAGAGCAGATGAAACACATATATTAGACATGGTCCCCCCAAACCTATTTTCTTTTCTGTTAAAATCTAATAATTCTGCTCCCGGCCAGAGAAATCGTACTAACAAGCTCCTCAATCCACTGCCGCTTCCATTCTCTTCATTCCCTCTCCATTGCAGCTGCTCTGTTCTTTTTCTGTTCCCCAGCCTCAGTGGAGACTCATGTGGGAATGGCAGTCAGTGATTGGCCGTGACGTCACTGTCACGGCTCAGACTGACTGCCCTACTCGGAAGTGCCAGAGAGCTACGGCGGTGAATTGAGGAGCTTGTAAGCATGATTCCTCTGGCTGGGAGCAGAATTATTATATTTTAATAAAACGGAAACTAGTTATTGGGGGGGGGGGGCTGTGTAATATATTGGATTTTTTTTATAAGGGGTGACATTCCCTTAAGCCCTTTTGTGGGGTACTTATTGTTTAATGTGTGTCAGCCGGCTTAACAGTCTGGCCCAAATCCTATGTCCCTGTAGATACAATAGAGTGTAGAAACATGTTATTGGTGTGCTTGTGAAGGTTCTCATCCATCCAGGTCATGGTACATCTGAATTCACTTCTCAGGTCTGGTATATCTGTAATATTCATCCATCCAGGTCGGGTACATCTGTCTATTCATATCATCCAGGTCATGGTATACTTAATATTCATCACCATTCCAGGTAATGGTACATCTGTAATCTTCATGCCATCAGGTCATGTATATCTGTAATATTCATATCAATCCTAGTCATGGTATACTGTATTCATTCATCGCAGGTCATGTATATCTGTAATATTCTTCTCCAGGTCATGGTATATAGCGTGTAATATTCATCCATCCAGTCATGGTAATATGCTTGTAATATTCATTATCCACCAGGTCATTGTAATAGCTGTAATTTCATCCATCCAGGTCATGGTATATCGTAATATTCATCCATCCAGTCATGTATAGCTTTAATATTCATCATCCAGGTCATGGTATAATCTGTAATTCATCCATCTTTACCAGGTCATTGTATATCTTAATATTCATTCATCCAGGTCAGGTATATCTGTACTATCATTCATGATGGGGCCCAATGTCATGGTATATCTGTATATATTCATCCATCCCAGGTCATGGTATAAGCTGTAATATTCATCCTCCAGTCATGGTGTATATCTGTATATTCATACCATCCGTCATGGTATAGCTGTAATTTCGCTATCCGGTCATGTAATTCGGTAATATTTATTCATCCATTTTTCAAAATCAGGTCAATGGTATATCTGTAATATTCATTCATCCAAGGTCATGGTTATCGTAATATTTTTCATCCACAGGTCATGTATTCGGTTATATTCATCCATCCAGTCCTGGGTATATCTGGATAATATGCATTCATCCAGGTCATGGTCTATCTGTAATATTCTTCATCTAGGTCATGGTATATCTTTATATTCATTTCATCAGTCATGGTATATCTTGTAATATTCTTCATCCAGGTCATGATATCTGTAAATTCAATGCCCAATCCAGGTCAGGTATATTGTAATATTCATTCATCCAGGTCATGGTATTCTGTAATTTCATTTCATCCTCATAGGTATATCTGTAATTTTTTCATTCATCCATGTCTGGTTCATAGCTGTAAATTCATCCATCCAGGCATGGTATATCGTAATTTCATTCATCCAGGTCATGGTATCTCTGTATATCATTCATCAGGTCATGGTATATTTGATATCATTCCATCCAGGTCATGGTATATTTGTAATATACATGTCTCCAGGTCATGGTATATCTGTAATATTCATCCATCCAGGTCATGGTATATCTGTAATATTCATTCATCCAGTCATGGTATATTTGTAATATTCATTCATCGTCATGGTATATCTGTAATATTCATTCATCCAGTTCATGGTATATCTGTAATATTCATGCATCCAGTGTCATGGTATATCTGTATATTTATTCATCCAGGTCAGTATATCTGTAATATCATCCATCCAGGTCATGGTATATCTGTAATATTCATTCATTCCAGGTCATGGATATCTGTAATATTCATTCCCAGGTCATGGTTATTTGTAATTTCATCCATCCAGGTCATGGTATATTTGTAATAATTCATCATCCAGTTCATGGTAATATCTGTAAGTTCATCGTCATCCATGGTCATGGTATATCTGTATATTCATTCATCCAGGTCATGTATATCTGTAATATTCATCATCCAGGTCATGGTATAATCTTTAATGTCATCCCATTCAGGTCATGTTATATCTGGTAATCTTATTTCATGGTCATGGTATACTTCTATATTATTCATCCAGGTCATGGTATATTTGTAATATTCATCCATCCGGTCATGGTATATCTGTAATATTCATTCATCCAGGTCATGGTATACTCTGTAGTGTTTCATTCCATTCAGGTCATGTATAATCTGTAATATTCATTCATCCACGTCATGGTATATCTGTAATATTCATCATCCTGCAGGTCATGGTTATCTCGTAATCTATTCATCTCATCCAGGTCATGTATATCTGTAATATTCATCCATCCAGGTCATGGTATATTGTAATATTCATCATCCAGGTCATGGATATAGCTGTAATATTCATCCATCCAGGGTCTGGTATATCTGTAATATTATCATTCCAGGTCATGGTATATCTGTAATGTTATCTCATCCAGTCATGTTATATCTGTAATATTTCATTCATCCAGGTCATGGTATATCTTGTAAGTATCATATTCATCATCCAGGTCATGTTATATCTGTAATATTCATTCATCCAGGTCATGGTATATCTGTAATATTCATCATCACAGGTCAATGGTTATATCTGTAATATTCATTTATCCAGGTCATGGTATATCGGTAATATTCATTCACCAGGTCATGTATATCTGTAATATCATTAATCCAGGTCATGGTATATCTGTTAATATTCATTTTTCCGGTCATGGTATATCTGTAATATTCATCATCCAGGTCATGGTATAGTCTGTAAATATTCATTCTATCCAGTCATGGTAATATCTGTCATTTCATCCATCCAGGTCATGGTATATCTGTAATATACATCATCTAGGTCATGGTATATCTGTAATATTCATTCATCCAGGTCATGGTATATCTGTAATATTCATCTAGTCTTATACTGATTTATCCATCCAGGTCATGGTATATCTTAATATTCATTCATCCAGGTCATGATATATCTGTAATGTTCATTCATCCAGGTCATGGTATATCTGTTGGATTTCAATTAGATCAACTGGACTTTGAAGTTTATTTCTTGAAGACGTTCGCTACATCATCCGCGTGTCTCAAGTTCAGAATGACTTTTACAGAAATCTGTGGCAATTATGTACCCCGGAAAAATCCATTACGATATAACAACAGCCAGGTGTTAATGGCTAGGATGGGTCGATACTTCATAAAGTTCGGTGTTTTTTTTTTTTTTTTTGTTTTTGTTTTTTTTTTTTTTTTTTTGTGTTTTTTTTGTTTTTTTTTTTTGTTGGTTTGTTTGTTTGTTACTTTTTTTTTTTTTTTTTTTTTTTGTTTTTTTTGTTTGGTTGCAGACAGGGGGTGTGGGCGGTTGGGCTGTTTGCTTTTATTTGTTGGACGTAGGGGGCATGATTGGGGGGTGCGTGATAGGCAATATCTCAGTGTGCTATGGTGTGTGGTTGGGAAGGACGTGGTTGGTGAAAGGTGGTGTGGGTAGGGTGGTTGCGAGGGGGGTGGTGCGCTGGGCTATGGGGACGGGTCGTGGGGGGGGGTGTGGGGGGGGGACAAAGTCGGCTGTGAAACAGTCCCTGGGGCGTCGGACATCAAGAGGAGCACTACATCACATCAAACTACCAGCGAGGTGTGGGCCAAAACCGGTCTGTGTGATGTTGGTATGGAAGGCTAAGAGCAATCAGGGACCGTATTCAGCCATGGTATGATGAAAGGAAGGTGTGGCAGGCGTTGGAACAGCAGACGACCACGACCAAGCAAGTGAGTGAAAGTAGAAAAAAGTCAGAAATGAATGTAATTGACATAAAACAGGATGCAACCACACAATAAAATTTGGGTTTGTGGTGTGGCCGTCTGTTTTCTTGATCCGGTTTGTTTGGTTGTTTGGTGATTTTTGTTGGGTCGTGCAGTTTATTGAGGCTCTTCGGTCACTAGTATTGTGTGTTGTTGTTGTGGTGGGAGGCGTCGAAGTAATGGTCTTCGACTGTGCTTAGTACAAAACCGAGAAGACGTCTTGGCTATGAGAATGGCACGTCCTCGAATGGTGGTATGTGTGGTGCGGCGCATTTATGTCCATATTGTACAACTCAACGAGATCGTGTTCTGAAGTTTGATGTGTGAAGGTGGTGCGCCTTGGGGGTGGTTTGTTGGCCTATTCGGTCGCCGTGTACAGAAAGAATAGACGGTGGTGCCTTGGGGGACATCATCGGTGGCAGGTAGTAAGCATCCGTCACCGTCGGGACATCCTTGCACCAAAACCGGGGACCAGGGGCATGGGAATTGGGCTCAGCTCGCCCACGTGCCGGCAGCAAAGCTTCCACAGGCGACACCCACCAGCCCCAAAGCCCCGTCGTGACAGGTCTTAATACGCGCTCGGTTCTCGGACTTCGCGGACCCCTGTGCAGACCCCCGTGGTAGACGGCGACAAGGCAGCGCAGGAGGGGGGGTGTGTGAATGTTTCGCGCGAGGTGGGTGAGAGCGGGGGGGGGTGCGGGAGGCCGCCAGGGGCGTGCCGGGGGGCGAGCGGGCAAAAAGTCAGTGAGAGTCAAACGGCCGGGACGAGGCGGAACGGTATTCAAGGGGGGTTGGCGTTCTGTGAACTAGGGAAGGTGGCGGAGGGTCAAAGGGGGGGCAGGGGCCCGACAAACGAGGAAACCGGGCGGAAGGAAAGGGGAAAGAGCGGGAGGGGGAGTGGGTGCAGAAACAACGATGGGGGGGTTGGGGAAGGGGAGCTCGGGAAGAGCGGGAGCGTGGGGGGGGGGGCCCAGGGGAAGGACAACACAAGGAAAACAGAACAGGGGTCGAAAAAGAAACTCGTGTGGTTGGCTGGGTGCTGCGCGTCAGGGAAGGCCGAGTGCGCAAGGCAGAGGGAGGGGGTACCAACAGAAAAGCCGCCCGAGACACCGCGCAGGAAAACAAAACACAGGGAAACAGATGGGGGCAAAGAACCGACTGGGCAAGAGAAGGAGGAGCAGGAGCCCGGGAAGGGGAGAAAGAAAAAAACAACGGGAATGAGTTGGAAAGAGTCACACAACAGGCGAACCGCGTCAATGGACGAGAGGGGGTAGGACACAAATACGGAACCCTGGGGCAGGAGTAGCGAAAGAACGCACAAGAGCTTGAACCTCAGAGGCAAGCATCACCAAGGGGGTGGAGCAGTCAGACGGTCGGGTAGAGGCGACGCAACGGGCTTGTCAGAGATCATACAGTGGGATCGTGGCCAGGGACAGAGGGCAGAGATCCCGGGGATAGGCCGCGGGACACGTGAGAGAGGGGGGACGTGCACGCTAGCTTGAACAAAACTACCACATAGAAGGGTTCTTGCATGGGGTTAGGTCGGTCGCGGGTGTGCGGGGGAGTGGTGGGTGAATGGTGTGGGACCGGAATCGTGGGGGTCGTCCATGGTTTGCCGTGTGCGTGGTCGGGGGGTGGGTGTAGGGGAGGGGGGGGTGGTGTGTTGACTCTTTCATTGTAGGCTTTTTTGGGTGAAATGCAAAAAAAGAACGCACAGAAACAATTGTCAGGCGGGGCTATGGGGTATTTCCTCTGCCCCAATAACTTTTCATACGAGTGAACAAGTACTTAAGGTTGAAAAAGACAGTCGTCCCATCCAGCCAACCTGATCCCTTGTTTGTTTTGTTTTTTTTTTTTGTTTTTTGATATTTACCAATGCCACTACACAATTGAATAAACTCACATCGGAAGGCAAAAAGAGGAACGCGACAACAAAAGAAGGGGGGGAAAAAAATTCCTGGTCCGAGCTCCCAAACGGCAATTCGAAAGATCCCTTATCACACCAGAGTCTATATGGCAGCGAAGGAGATGACATACCAGTAAATTCGCAATATTTTTTAGTTTAGAACTATCCAGGAGGAGAAAGAAGAAAAAAGACTACCTTTTTATGCAACAGTTAAGAAACAGAACTAAAGAGGCAAATTGTACAACACCAAAGCTAGGCATAGAGAAAGACAGTTCCACAGGTGCCAACGCATATCACAACTGAAATAACAAGAAAAGCAACGCATCGCGGAACGTATGAAGACGCAAAAACATATCTGTTCGCTTTTGCGCCCGCGGACCCGGAAAGGAGGATGACCACACGACAGGGCCTCGATAGACAAACTAAAGTAGATGACAAGCAAAGCAGAAGAGGTCACGGGTATGTAACCAGTAATCAAAATGATGAATCTAAGATGAGCCACATGGGCCCACAAACGCAAACCCGCCGCTTGGGGGACGAAACGTGTCTCTAAAAAAAATCAAAACACAAACATGGTAAACAAAACCAGCCGAACAAGTGCGAAAAAAGCTGCCGGCATAGTCAAGCACCAAACAAACCAGGCCCGTAGGAGTTTGCAGGGTGGTGCCCGTCTCAAAGACTGGGGCTAGTCCAATTTCCGGAAGGAGGTCCCTATTAGTGTCTAAGGGGAGTCCAACTGCAGGCACCGCGGAGGCCAAAGGAGGACCGGCCCAGGGGGGGGCCGGGTAAAGGAGGGGAGGAAGATATGGGCGCTCGGGAATCTATTCCTTCCCATGCCCCGCGTGAGAGCAAGAAAAGGGAAGAAAAAAAAGGACCCTATCATTAAGCTACACGTCTAGACTGTTTACACCGAAATAAAGACAATTGAAGGTGTGCGACAGCTACGGGGACAACTAGTTATCAGACCAGACCCAAGCAGGTCCAAATCTTATGCCGAGGGAAGTGCAAAAGACCAAAACCGGGCGCAAATGAGTGCTGTGTAAGTGGCCAGGAGGCAGTTGGAGCCCGTGTGACACGACCGGTACAGATAGGAAAAAATAATAAGACATGGAAAAAGAGCTACATACTGACCGGTTCGGCTAACGGGCCAGTTAGTGAGAACGAAAGAAAAAGGAACTAGATCGGAAGCTGCTATTGATACGGCCAGGGGAATGCGCGTCAGGGAGGAAGAGGAAATCAGAGCGCGTGTCAGAAAGAGGGAAGGGCACGCACCACAAACACACAAAGACCCGATTAAGCTCACGCAAGACCGAGAGGGAACACAACGTCTAAAAAACAAGGGATCATAAGAATGAGGAAGAAAGAACAAAAATATAACAACAAAACAAACCAAACCGCAGTACATGGAGACCCTCAGAAGGAACAAGGACCAGAGACTTCAAAGAGACACTGATCGCACAGAAGAGAATAGAACATAACCAACACAGCCACACGCTCGCAGGCATATAGACGACAAGGCAACTATAAGACAAACAAAATAAAGGACGAAATACAGAGCACGAGAGAAACAACAAGAAATATCATAGGACAATATGGACAGGCGGACCAACGAGGAAACCCAATCACAGCACTTGAAGGGTACATGTAAAGCACAAGCAGACCGAGATAAGGATACGTACAACCGACATCACGACAGCTCTAAGACTGTAGCACGCCAAGAGACCCAGCCACAGCGGGGCGAAGCTAACGTCTGACTCACGTCTGCCAGAAAACAAAAGAGGGCCGGCTATTTAGATCTATTATAAACCATGCTGACACTACAATAAGATGATCTCGTTGGAGACCAGTCAAGGATATGATCCCTTACAAAGTTTCCATCACCTTCCCTAACCACTGATGTTAGGCTACAGGTCATAGTTTACCAGGCGCTGAACGACTACGCTAATATTACATTGGCTTTTTTCCAATCCAGCGGCAACAGATCCCCAGACCAAAGCGAATCTGAAAAATGAGAAGAGTGGTCTGCTAGAACTGAACTAAGCTCTTTAAATCCGAGGATCAATCCATCTGTCCGGGACTTTAATGGATATTAACTTTGTCTAATTGTTCCGTACCATCATCCTCTGTTATCCAATGTGAAAACTCTTCATTTCTCCCTGCATTTTACAATCGCTAGGAAGGATTTCAACAGTAAACCCGATGTAAAAAAACGTTTAGCAGATAGCCTTTCTGGCATCCAACTACAACCACTCAGCTCCATTATTTAATGGTCCCACATTCTCAGTCCTCATCTTTTATACCATTTATATACTTAAAAAACATTTGTGGGTTGGACTTGCCCAATCCGTATTTCATTTTCTATTTTAGCTAGTTTAATTGCTTTTGCACTCTATTATACAAACTTTGAGTCCCTTGTAACGCTGTTCTGTGCCTTGCTGTTTTCAAATTTAAACCCTTTTCTTTTTTTTTCCATTCCCTTTTTACCTGAGCATTAGCCATGCAGGAGTGGATCTTTTTTGTTTACACTTGTCTCTAAAGGTACCGATTTGAGAATGTTTAGTTAATATCCCTTTAAAAGTGGTCCACATCTGCTCAGTATCTTTTGACGGTATGGGAAAGCAGGGTTTGCCCCGCAGATTCTAATGAGGCAAGAAAAGATAGGGCGTTCCTTAAAAGCATTAAATTAGCTTTCGGCGTGGAGAAGGGTTGAAAAGTTTTTGTTAAGAGGGCCATGTCGAAGCTTTATGTTTCTTTCTTCTTCAACCTGGTAGGTTGTGGTGAGGAGGGGCGGGGCGATAGAGGATCATGCCGTCGGTAATTTCCCTTAAGCTCCCTACCTTCATCGGGGGGGGTCGCAAAATTAAGACTTCTGGGGTGGGAGTATTGGGATATCACCGCCAGATCGGCGAAGCCGGGGACATGCGGGGGGTAGGTGCTTTCTAGATGTATGGAGAAATAGAAAAAAGGGGGGGAAAAAGGAGTGGGTAAGGAAAAACGAAAAAAGAGGGGGGGGAGGGAGAAGGAAGAACTACTACCAATCTGTGAATAGAAGGATCTCACATGTGATTTGAAAAAACTCATTAGTCACCTTATGTATGTGCGTGGCAGTCCATACTGCACAATCATTATCGGGTTTAAAATCCCGGCCATAACCAGAACCGTGGGCCCATACCGATGCATCCTTCTCGGGCAACCTGCAATAGGACTTCCATTTCCACCGGGGTCAGTTCCACCAGGCATTATGGCGGCTTAATAACCACTCTGGGGGGGGGGGCTCCAACACATTAATTTAACCTACCTTCTTCTCCTGTACACCGTTCCACCATAATGTTTCTTCTAGCCGGGGCGGGAGGCAATGACTCGGTTTGCATCCCCCATCGTATTCCATCTTTAACTTTGCTTCAATTCCTGTTTAACATACATACGATACTCGCTCCTTTCTTATTAAACTCGGGTCATGTCTAAATAGGAGTACCTCTCAATATTTACTGGTGCCATGGGATCGGGTTGCATTCATTAAGCCATGATTCAATGCGTATACGAATAGAAAGAGAAGCCAGGGATTAGCAGTCGAGGTAACCTGTGGTGCCGTTAGAGCTATTATTCAATTTCGCCGGTTTTTCCAGCCAGACTCCTTGCATTTGTAAACATGGGGAACATTTGTTAGGGATTATCATGGATTACTTCCACCATGGTCGTGAGCATTCCTCCTATCCGCTATGCGCCCCAACTCGCTCCTGTCTCCTCCCCGGTAGCGGCGTTTTGGTTACTAGCCCCCAGATCCCAACTTCTCTATCTACCGGGCCGTGTGTAGTGGTAGAACGTTCCCTCCGGCCCCGGGCCATACCTAGTTGGGTTAAACGGTCTCCCTCCTCGCAACACCCCTGAGGGATGCCATCTTCTCCTCCCCCAAGTCGACATTTGGGGGGGGTGGCACCATCACCATTGAGGGTGCCATCCTCACTACGAAGAGGAGCCTGTAGCAACAAACCAAAAAGTCACCCAGTGCGCTAAAAACCCAAACCGGGGCCATCTGCCGAAGCCCACGGGCTCTTAGCCACCGCCGTTATACGTCCTGAGCTCCAGTTGCCCTCACCAGCGTAGCACACGGGGCTGCGTAAGTATTGCTGAAATCGACTACCGGGGCTGGAGTCCTTGCTTTTAACTTGAGGCCGCCTAAGGTCTCGAAATCATTTTTAAAGACCTCACCTGGGGAAGCAGGGGTCCACCTCGTAACATTGTGTCATTGAGCACCAATTTGAACGAAGACCGCCGGTCACGAAAATCCCAGCCCCACCCAATGAGATCTGGGGTGGTCTACACGATCCACCAGGGCTGTCGGAGAATAAAAACCCTAGCAGCCAGGCAAGACAACACACTGTTCGGCATGCCGGTCGCAAATAATGCAGACAGATGACCCTATGGCGGGGGTAACCCTTCCTAAGTAGAGTAGGGAGATAGAATCCCGTGACGCACTGGGAAAAGGACCAATGCGCGGGATCAACATCCTTCGACGGCCGACCGGCTCGAATAATCACGTTGCAAAAAATGAAGGGGGGCGGGGCCATCCGCTTGTATTGTTCGGATGGCCGATCCCTGGGTGCTCAATGGAGAAAGCCGGCGCTGGCCATACATGCTTATCCTCCGAGCCATCGCTCCTCCACACCTTCACCTAAAATGGCAAATCTGTTTGGAGCAGACCGAGCTTGGAAGAAGCCCCCCTATGCCTCCTGTGGTCCCCTACTTCCCCCTGGTGACGCGGCGTTACAAATCTATCTTCCTTTCCACCTGTATCGATGGAGGTCTGCCCCTGCGGTGAACATGCGACACGCGAACACCAGTTTGAGGGCTGGGACCCCTGCCATTACCATTGCATGTCCGCGGGCCACCAGTTTGGCACAAGTCCTGCAAATGCTGCGAAGTTTACCCCGGGTAGACCTCTGTACCGCATATCAGATTCTCAAATGGGCAACCCAATCACAAAGTCTGACACATACATAGGTCCCCTGGTGCGGCTCGTCAGATCCCATACATGACGGCAGGATCACTTGGCGGCGGAAGGCGCGTGGGGCGGTATAGCCAACAAAAGGCTCTAGGCCCCATGACTAAAAGCAATACAACACGCAAGACACAGGCAAATACACAGCATAGAAGAGATGTGTGTAGTTCATTAAACGGCTTTCTTGTTTTAAACGGACTTTATTTTTTTAACAAAACGCTGTCATTCGCTTAAAAACAGAAAAAGCGTGGTGCTTTAAGAGACATGGGGAAGTCGCTCAGGGGAGAATGCTAATCGCTCATTGGGGAAGTGCCTTAAGGAGTTCAAAACCTTTGAATATTCAAAAACCTTGAATGCTTTATTGCTCTAAACTGACTTCACGACGGTTCTATGGTAAAAAACGCAACGCTATAAACACGGCAGGTATTGGGGGTGAAGAACGGATATTGATGACAATTATAGTGTGATATGGGTTAATCAGATATTTTATGTCCTGGGGGAGCTTTATTCCCTAAGCGCATGTTGCTAAAAGGAGGGGACACCACGGAAAGCAATAAAGGACGAAAAAACTGCGTCTAGGGGTTTGCTAGGCCACACTGAAACGGCAAACTGCAAACCAAGTAGCATGCGGATTTGCATGCACTGGGCGATTTTCGTGCCTTGCGATTTGGCATTTCTTTAATGAGTATAGGAAAACGCATGGCATTGCGATAAAAAAAGTGGGGCAGACGCAAAAGGCTCATGCAGTCGGTCAAAAAAAAAACAGGGCGAGGCGGCGTAAAACCGCGGGGGCGTTTGGTTTGGTGTTTCGTTGCCAAACCAGGAAAAAGGCGTGGTTTTTTCAATAAGTTGTGGAAAATCGCGAAGCGCAACGAGCAGACGCAAAAAAAGCGCACGGAGAGCCGCAAAGACAAACGCAGCAATGTTGGCCTAGCCCTTATTAGTATAAAAAAAAAAAAAAAAAAAAGAAAACAAAAAAAAAAAAAATAAAAAAAAAAAAAAACAAAAAAAAAAATATCAACGGCTTTTTTTTTTGGGCCTCAGATCCAGTGTGCATGTAATTTCATCCAAAAGACCCCACACCCCGGGCGGGCAGAATAAGGGAACCACTGTCCCAACCACCCCCTTAAATAATCAATGGACCGCATCATTTTTGCCAGCAGGAAAGAAAGCTCTCATCTGAATGCTAAACAGGACAATTCCGTATCTTGGTAAGTATAAGAACTGTTGGATAGGGCCAAGTTCTAAATATAAGGGGCCGTTAATGGAAGTAAATAGGGAAATGACTACTACCAGCATTTAGCCTGAGGTGCGAGGGAGGGAGTTGCATACAGGGATGGGTGAAATAGTTAGACTGTGAATTGGATAATAAGCGGATGGACTTGGACTGGTTCCAGGATGTTTTAACGCTCAAATACCTATTTGGGGGGGGGGGGGGGGCCGTACAAGGACCTGAAATTTGGCAATTTAGGAAAGGAGATACACTTTTGGATTTCATTCTTGTGGTTTTCTTTGTTCATGTAAAGATTTAAATGTAGAGAACTTTACCTTTCATCGTTAGCAGCCTTAAGTATCACTTTCCGTGGTTTCTGCAAATGGCATCCACATAGCTTCATGTGAGACCCTAATGGTTAAAATGAACCCGAGCTGTAAAAGGGGGTGGGTTTAGGTAGTGTTCCGACTTCGAACAAAATCCTGTTCTGAGTTCAAAATCCCACACTTCCGTGGGGAACTTTTCAGAAAGGGGGCGTGTGCGTAAGACGAAACTTTGCATATTTGACATTGTGAGCTCTTTTCGAAAATCGTGACATTCATAGGGTAAGTAGAAACCATAATGAATCGGGGAAAGAATATAACGGCTAAGCTTTTTACTTCGGACTGCTAGGAAGGGGGAGTTGGGGGAGATAGGGGTAAAGGGGGGGGTCAGGGGAGAATCGTGGAATTGTTTGTACACCGACTCCGCCAGTTCGTACATCTCTACTATAAAGACCAGCAGTTCAGTGGATCACTTATTTGCATGATACATTAAAGGGACATAAAAGATCCACCTTTAAAAAAAATAAATTTATTTGCGCCCAAAACTGCTATTTGTAAGCACTTAGATTAGCATGCATTTTTAGCCAGATATTTATGAGAACTAGTGCTGCATTCTCTCCATTTTTGGTTAAAGGGTATCTGAGACCAAAACAGGAAAAAAAACAAATCCTCCTGTACTCATGAGGTCTTTTTAGTGGAGATTTTAGCATGAGCAAGGAGGGACAGCAGTCACACAACGCCTTAATTGTGACGTGCCTGGAGGGGGAAAACGATGAAGCTTACAGGGCATCATACGTGACGGGGAATGCCTGTGAAATGGGTAAGTCATATAGTTATGGTGAAGGTGCCATTTAACTATGTATGTGTTTATTTTTTTTAAGGATATGGACATAGGCCTTTAAAGAGTGTGGGATGTAAGTATCATTTTAATTCTCCAACATTATTGCACTGTAATTTTGTACACGCGGGATCCTATGTATGATAAAAAACCCAGTAGCAATATCCATCTGTATAGGGTCCTCGAAGGAGATGTGTCCGCGCCACGCATCACCCCACCGCACTCGCCAACAGTGACAAATAAAAACTGGTAGTGGTAATTAGTATTAATTACAGACCAATATTATAGAAGAGCTTATTTGAAGAGCTGAAGGTAGGGGTACAACAAGAAGACAATTCTCAGAACTACGCTGCCAACCGGATCCAACCCATCCAGCGAGCATTTACTCATTCTTCAGGAACGAGCGTGGTTACGGTTCTCCTTAATGCGAGACGACAAACGAGTGGGTGGTCCGACTGGACCCATTCTTGTTGTGGTCGTGATATCCATTGTGCGAAGATAGCTGGAAAAGCGCTTGCCTGAAGAATTGACTTGAATTTGCTGGATTCGATTGAAGGGCAGGTAAAGATTCTAGTGATGGGCACCTTAGGCCTGGTGTATTTATGACTGCAGAGGTGAGAAGCAAACTAGATGACAGTCTTTTAACATAGATAGTAGGGGCATATGTAATTATAAAGGTTTAGCCAACGTTTAAGAACTGGTGGCAAAGTCTTACACCGGGTGTAATGCACTATTCTCTTAGTTCGTCCGACGTGTAACCACGTCATTGTATTTTAGAGAACGGCAATAAGACGTTTCCCTCCCTTTCAGCTCCGCGAACCTCGCTGGCATTTTAAAATGCCAAGTGCGCAAGCAAGGACCAGGTGTCCATATATCTACCCGTTAAGGTGTAGTTGGTCCTCAGTACACAGGGTAGAATTTCCTCTGGGGTACAGTGTCGTAGAGGGGTGTTAGATTATTTCGGCAAGGTGGCCACGAGGCTGATTACTAAGGTCACCAATACGAACGCGATTTCATTTGTTTCGCAAGTCGACATTTTCTTTTTATCACGTGATACGATGACCAGGGCAGACGCAATAAAACCTAACGATAGAACCACACCGGCGACATCACCCTATCATTTGCGTTATGTCCCGTATTGCAAAAGAGAAAGATACTGAACCAGGGGAGAGGAAAAAAAGAGACCTAAGAAACCAGAGACCGGAGAGCAACTCTATGGCAGTCATGAACTGTATGAATTTCAAAGCAGCTCAAGTCCAATATATAGTAGTGCAAGCCTGCTTTGAGTAAACATAGCACCACCATGTTTAGGCTGTCGTTAATACCAGGTGTGCCAACGATAACTGGAAAGTGATGTCTGAAATTGTCTGGAAGTACTCTGACCAGATGGAAACTTTTCGGCTTAAGTGGGATAAAATACCAGACCCCTGTATAGCCCAAGACGTGTAGTGGGACCTCACCGAGGGGTCTCATTGGCCGATTCAACCCTGTCATGGGGTTACAGGAAGAAAAAAAAGGGGGTTGGAGGATCCAGGGGTGGCCAAGTTGAAACTACTGTAACTGTCGTGCCTCAAATTATCTCATAAGACATAAGGTGTAACTGTAGTAGGAAAGCGCGGATATGAAAATGTATCTACATAAGCTAATGAGAATTACGTGGACCTACGTTATTGCTCAAAAGCTGAATGAAGGGTTGAAAACGTACTGCCTGAAGTCATGTCGCATAGAGCAGTTGATCCTTACGAAGTGGAAATAAGATTGAGGTAAATAAAAAGTTTACAACCTTGGGGTGAAATCCAGTTGACATTAGGGTGGTATGCTAATGGTGTGCGCGGGAAGACCTGTGGTCTCTTGGACTATCCAAAGGAGGGGAATTGTAATGGCACGGTCCTGGAAGAACAGTGATGGAAATATTATATAATGTAGCTTCCAACCAATCCCTACACACTTAACTTGAATGCGAACTGTGCAACACAGTAAGCAAAGATGGGGAGGGGCCAAGACAAGAGGTCGATGGGCAGCTTGTGAGTGGGGAAACATGCTTTCCCACTTTGGGGAGTAGTGCGCAAACATACGCTCGTAAGTGGTACTGGATGTAGATGAAGGATGTTGGTTGCAGTCGTGATGAGACAAGAAGAGTAATATACTTTGGTAATCAGGGACTTATAATCTTATTATTCCAACCAGATAGGTGGACAGGAAAAGACGGAAGCGAGACCTAAGTGAAGAGATTCGGATGATATACTAATGAGTTTCATTATCTGGTTTAGTCCATTTCTAGGTGAAAGCCCGCTATTCTACTCTAAAATATGCCAGAAATAAAAACTATCCAACAGAGCGACTGATAATGATTAAAATTATGATACACGATGTAACTTTGCCGATGGCAGGAAGCCAATAACAGCCGAAACGGCTGCTGTTCCACAACTCTAGGTTCGAAATCAACTGCTCAAGAATGTTGCCGAAAAGTGTGTGAGGTTCCAGGGTCCGTTCCATATGGTGGCCCCTATGATGTGACCGCGGGTATGATAGTCAACAAGTACATCGAGTGGATGTAGAACGAAAACACTGTCAATGGTTGGATTGGGGATGTTTTATGTTGGGTGTCAAGATGGACAGTTGGTGACAGTGTGTTTGGAGATGAATCGCTTATACACTGCGAATGTGCAACAGAGATCATACACTCATGGTCTCATGTCCAATGGCTGACGACATTCACAGATCCATATTGACTCAGGAGTGAAGTCGAGTACAATGAGGATAGGAACAACCTTGTACGGAAGTGCATTGTCGGAAATGAGAGAAAAAACATGTTCACAACAAGCGTGGACTCGAGGCTGACGCGATGCAGCTACAGTAGGTTTTATGTTCTGGTACAATTCAGTTACCCATATCCCTTGAACAATTCTTTTTGGAGCTGACGGACAGTCCATGAGGGGAAACCACTCCAAATATCCCAACTTTAAAAAGTAGTATTGAAAAGCAAATAATAAATCCCGGTTTAGAGATCGCATCACCGTCATGGGATACATGACTGAGATACCCACAAAACAACAACGTGTAACTAGCAGAATTGGTAACACTGTTAGGATTGAATGGGTTGGAGACACAGTGGTAAGGATGAGTCGCATATTCACCAAGGTGACAAGGGACCCACATTTGAGGAATCCGCACGAAATTGACGAAGAATTTAACCCACTCCTCAGGGGCCCAATCATAAAATGAACTAATTGTGGGGCTTAATTGCGCAGTCAAACCGAATGGGCAGACATAAGTCTTCAAAAATGTTTGTATAACTGCAGATACACCAAGGTAAAAAAGGGGATATCTGATTGTGTTTGCTAGCAAAATTATTGCAAGAGGGGACGGATGATGTTGCACCGAAGAGGGAAAACCTCTATAGATACAGTCAGCTGGGGTCGCTAGCAGGAAAGAATGAGAATTTAATGAGGGTTATGTGAATGGGTAATCCAATGCCTCGGGATCGTATCAAAGAATAGGTCTGGTTTAAAAAGTGAACGCTATCCTTTGATTTTCATTCTTGGTGAGAACTGGGTGAGTAAAAGGAGGCTGGATAGGACTTTATACTGCCATTTTGTCATGTTATTTGGTTACAGAGCTGTCTTCCGAGTCACCCATACAATTAAAAAAAGTGTTAACAATTAGCAATGGCGGTAAAACTGCAAAAGGATATTGGTAAATTAAAGGTTGTTTCTTGATCTAGAAAGGATGAGATTCAATGAAAGGAAACAATAGTTATATCACAACTTTTTATGAGGCACTGGTAAGGTCTCATTGGAAGATCTGGAATACGGTGTGGTTGGTCACATACCGAGCGTACAAAACAGGGGGGACAGTCTCGATGTGAAATGAAGACAAAGAGAATAATTGAGTGGCGTTGTGGAGATACCCCCGTTTATAACCGCAGGACACCGAGGGATTAGTAGGCAGGTTAGGGGCTGGAGAAGTGGTGATAAATGAGGCAGAGTATTTAACTGTATGAATATATGATTTATAGAGGATAAATAGATTACTAGGTTATAGAACTCTCTAGGCTCGTCACAACAAAAATAAGTGCTCCGTATCACGGGACAGTAGTCGATAGTTAGGATATGGTTCAAAAAAACGTTAATGGAGTCACACAGGGAAGAAGGGTAATCTTCTATGCACCAAGCCTCCAATTATTCGGCAAAGAACGTGAGATTTATTTTCACAGCCCTTGGCAAAAGGAAAATCCTCTTGATAATACACTAGTGAGGATGGGTGAAATAGTTCATAGAACAAAATAGTAAGATGTAGTAAAATGTGGGGATGAACTAGAAGGATGGACAAGGAAAGAAGTACTTTGCGTTGCAACCAAGGTCTAGGTGTCACGATAGGCATTTGTACTATGATAACGGGAAGTTTAAGTGAGACATTAAATGATCTGACTACAGGAGGTACATAAAGCTTGCAGCTAGGATGGGAAACGTTATGATCCTTTAAACATGGCCTGCGGGGCAATACATAAAACAAATAGTTCGCGTTGTAACTAGTCAGGAACCGTCGGTTATCATAAGTGACGAGTATGAAAAGGTGTGTGGACTAGCATTGGAAGTGAATTGGCGAAAAAAAATGGAAGGGTCTTATATGTAGGCACAAAAAGAGGTCACAACCAAGGGGAAGATCCAATTAACGATTGTAATGGCATTATGAAAAATGTAAGCGATGTTCCAAGCAGACCTTATGTGTAGGGGTAGGTGATTAACGAGAATGGACTAGAATAGCTGTAGTGATCGTTTATACCCGAAATGCGGGCCGTACGGTATGTTACTAGTGTAACTGTTCTAGACATTATCTGGGCAGGGTATAAGGGGCGTTTGGACTAGATGGAAGAAATGTCTTTATACAACCTAATACTATGTTACTAGTAACTGTTGTTACAGACTTTATGGGTAGGTGTATAAGGTTGGACTAGATGGATGTAGTCTTATATAAAACCTCAACCTCCAATACTAATGTTTACTATGTAACTGTCAGACATTATTGGTAAAGTAAAAGGATAGACTAGTGGGCATATGTCTTTATAACCATCTAATAATCCTATGTTACTATGTGACAGTTAAAACAGACATTATGGTGAAGTATAAAGGATAGACTAGATGGACATATGTGTCTTTATACAACCCCAATATGTTACATATGTTAATAGGGTGCAGCCAGTATGGGAAATACCAGAACCAAAACCATATTTTGCCCTGTTCTTTCGTTAAAAACCCTGATTTGTTCTTGTTAGTTAAATGTTTGACCAGGATCAGTTCACTTCCCGCTAATGTAGTTGTAAATAGCCTAATTGGACTGCTCATTCCACATCCTTGTATTGTATGAACCAACTCAAGGGAAGTATATCTTGTTAGAAGGCATGTTTGAAGGGTGGACATGCCCTTTAGTAATGAACTTTATGTTATCTTTAAGATGATGTTGATAGAGGATCCACCCATCCAAATGTTGTAGTTTCAGTTTCAAGCAGGACCAATAGGATACCAAATGTATGACCATTTTAGAAGCCGACTGAAAAAAGTAATGGCACTGGTGTTCTTACGAATAAAGAGGGTTTTGGATGGATTAGTTCATTGTTTTGAAACCACACAAAAACATAGTTAGGGCATGTAAAAATATTCAATATCAATATTTGACGCAAAGTGCTTTGGTGTGTCATATAAAGGAAACCCCACCTAGCCATACAATGGTGCATCTACTCCCATATCCAGGGACACTGGGAATTCTAGATTGACTCGAATTCATTAAATAAAAATTCTACAG
This sequence comes from Hymenochirus boettgeri, assembly GCA_019447015.1. Classification (NCBI taxonomy): domain Eukaryota; kingdom Metazoa; phylum Chordata; class Amphibia; order Anura; family Pipidae; genus Hymenochirus; species Hymenochirus boettgeri. The sequence continues at coordinate 267,744,317 of CM033473.1, read as the reverse complement.
ATAACGTTGTCCTAAGCAGTCCTGTTTTGAATAGGAAATTTAACTTTTCTTAATGAATCAGGATGTTCAAATTAGCCATTCCTAATTCCTTATTTTGCTTTCGTAGTTAATTGTTCTTATTAATTGCTGCAATATGAAGTGAAGGGAAAAGGATTACAAAAAGGAAATGGCACTCAATCATGTAAACGACGAGAGCCCTGTTTAACATTCTAGGGACTAAAATGTTCAGGAGCACTTTTCATCTACATTGACATTTCGACCAAGTCAATATAAAGACAGACTGAGCTTTGTTAGATTCTTAGACATCTGTATTTCCTACATTTAACTGGAATGGGCCATTTTCCTTTGCCCCAGGGATATAATTTACAGTATAGTGCTTATAACCACATATAATATTATATCGGTTGTATTCGTTGATCAATTGGACTTAAAGTTTAGTTTCTTGAGACATTTCGCTAGTAATCTGACTGGCTTTCTCAATTCAGAATGACTTGTACAAGAATCTGTTGGCCAAATCCCAATTAGCATATCACGCCCAGTTGTTAGGGACCTTCTGAATGCAAGGTCTGGTTGCATTGTGCTAGAGGTGTTATAGGAATGCCCAGGGTAAGTGTCAAAACAGCATTGTACTGGCAGACAGTTGGTGTAGAACCCACTCACCCCTATCGAGCTTGGTTTCTTTATTTTCACATAAATGGCCTCCTTGATACCTGTCTTGAACCAGATTACAATCTTCAGAGGTATGTCCTTTTTCCTTAAGAATGCAGGTACACAGCAGCTGTCTTTTGACAAAGGCCATTCTGGATATCCACACAAGTTTTAAGGGCTCCTCTGAGATGTTTTATTTCTTTAGCCTTATTCTAGAGGATTTTTCTTCTCTGCTCGAGTGGCAGGGATCTGATGACAACCCACTTGGATCTAAGGTGTGAAGGATTCAAACATCAAATACTGATCTGTGTGGGTGGTTTGGTTTTTCTGTAAACCTCTACTTCCAGTTTACAATCTCCGTGACTCTACCAAGCAGTCCAAGAAAGCCAGTGTGTTATTTTGTACCCTCTTCCTTGAAATTTGATGTTCGGTCTCACGTATTGATGTGTTCTGTAAAGGCTTGATATTCCCTTCTGGTCGATTTTAACCACAGGTGTCATCCTTACATACATTAGGGCTGGGTGCTATACCTTAAAGGTATTAAGTGCTGTTTGTTTTTTTCCTTGGGTCCATTCCTCCATGTAAAGGGGTTGGCCACCAAGTGGGTGAAACGGAGATCCCATAGCACATCCATGTTTTGCCTATAGAAACTTATCCCTGTATTTGAAATAGGTGGTATTCAGGCACAAGTCCAATAGGAACACACCTGTTCTGGGGTTTAAGATACAATTCTCTGGTAAGGGTGCTGTCTTGTCCTAAGCCGTTTCTCACCAATCAACAGCCTCCCTTGGGGGTATACAGGCAAAAAGAGAGATCACATCATAGGACATCTATAAGGAACAAGGACATAACCTTTGAAGATTGTAATGTTACCATATTGGCAAGGAAGATGACTGGTCCAAAGGGGTGGTCAAGGAGGCCATATATGTTGGAATGAAAAAACAAAGGACTGAATAAGGTGGGGGTGGGGGGCTGGAAAATAACTGTCTGCCATGTAACAATGCTTTTTTTGACACCTAACCCTGGTAGTTCCTATACAACCTCTTAGCCAATGCAATCCCACCTGCATTCAGAAGGTATCTACCACCTGGCTGTGATATATGCTGAATTGGGACTTTCCAGGGTACATAATTGCCCAGATTCTTGTACAAGTCATTTTGTAATTAAAGCCAGTCAGTCTTTAAGAACTAAAACTTCAGTCAGTTGATCATTGAATACAACAGATATACCATGAACCTGGATGAATGAGAACCTTCACAAGCATATAATATTAATATGTTCGGTTAAATGCCAAGAGTGTTTTTGTATACAGATCAAGCTCAGGTTCTGAAAGAATTATGGCACAGTATTTTTTTTTATTGAAATGGAAAAGTATCCTTTCTGTTTTACATACCAGTCTGAATGAATTGGTTTCCAATTGTAATATTCTGATCATATTAATGATGTCCTTGCATTTTTTAGAGGTGGGTAATCGATTTGTCTGTAGCATCCAAGAGATGCCATCAAGAAGTTGTCAACAGTTGGGGGATTTATTCTCTGCATTAATGCCTGAAATCTGCTCCCTGTCGCGCCCAGACTGCTGTGGCTGAGTGTAGATAAAATGGGACAACGATAAAATGGACCAATCTTCTCTCTTTTGTCTTTTTGGGGGTTTCTCTTCCTACATGGCAATTTTCATTTTGGGGTGGACATACCCTTAAAGCATGCCTGCTGTAGTTACTTTCCCTTAGCCTTCTTACTTCATGTAATTCACAGTTTTATAACTCTCGTTCTATTGCAGAGAACAAGCCCTGTTTCCGTTGGGTCTCAAGGTTTGCAAATCACTTATGGCCATAATTATCGTTACCAAACCAATAGGCCAGGTGTTGTCTTAAAGTCGGGAGTTAAGACTGTAGTGTTATTGATATGTTTTTTCTTGAAACAAGTTCCATTCCTTCTGCACCAACCATATCTACTAAAACAGATTTAATTGTTGCTCTTTGTAGAATGCCTTTTCAGGCATTCAACCATTGGTACATGTTCCCCATAAATTTCACACAGCTACGAATACAAGTGTAGATGCTTCTGGCTCCCTCCCCACTCCGTTTTTACTGACAACTCTCTATCTCACTAACAAAAATAATGTCAATGAAATGGAGGACAAACTGGGGAGGAGCAAGAAATTTGTCATTACTACATATTATAGTTTCCTTTAAATGTTGGAGACGATAAGAACCAAAAGGTCCAAACACACTGGCTTCCAGCAATAGTGGCCACTTTCTCAGAGCGCCCTTTATAGTTTCAAGCAAGGGCCATTTTTTTCTAAGGCTTTAACACTTAGATTTGCATGGATTGTTTGTGGTTGTTTAGTAAAAAAAGAAAACAAGAACTTATCTAGAAATTCTAGTTTGCCTTTGGGATTCCTATTTAGGTAGGGCTGGGTGTGTGTGCCATTGTTGACAGGGCGGTTTTCCTACATACAACATCTGTAAGCGGTGGAAGACGTTTTACTGTTCCTCTGCCATATAAAGACAACCTAGACTATAATGATTTAATTATATCACATCATTTGGTTTACAAGCCCTTACCCGTGCCATTGTCAGTCGTGGATAATCTTATTGTTCATGTTTTTCCAGTTCATTGTTCTTTCTTTCTACATCTCCTTTAACATGTTTTTTTTTTTTTTAGCTTTTTTTTATAGTCCCAAAAACAAGGAGGTTTATGCTGGTACCAGTTAAACCCTTGGTGTTTCTCACAATTCCATCTTACTAATAAGACCACCAATTAAATCTAAGAAAAACAAATACCATTGCTTTTTTTTTTCTTTTATTAACATAATTCCGTTCGCAGCATTTCCTGTCAATAAAATGTAAGGCCAGTTTCGTTCCAATTCTTAAAAAAATAATGGTGCCTTTTTTTTTTTATTTGTTTCTCAAGAGGGAAATAAGTTAAGCTTTTTGCATTATATAATCCGTATCTCATTTGGGCCTTAAAGAAATCAAATTTCCTGGTTGTTGTCTCTGGTTAATCTCCAGGGATCTAGTTTGTAAGGAATTGGAATCTTAGGTTATATTTTTGTATCTTAACCAACACAGTGTGTGTGGTGCATTAGATGGAAGAAGCTGCTAACTATATCTAATGTCCTTACCACGAGCCGACCTGCTGTTTTTAAAGGAAAAGTGTGATAATACAAGCCACCAGGGTTGGTGGATTGGGGCCAGAGTTTGGGGCTGAGTCTGCGGAAACCAGTAGAATTTCCTACTTGGAACCAGCATGGGTTTCAACACCAGAGGCACAACTCTCTGGGCAAATCTCCCGTTCCAGATTTACCAGAGGATGTGTGGACTCTGGGATTTAAACCAGCTATTATTTTGACGTTAAATACTTACGACCGCAAAGATCCGCACAGCCTGTGTAAATTGCTCTGGACGTGCCTCATTTAACTCACACAGCCACGGCAATCCAATAATTACCGATCGCAGCGCTCCTCTGTAAATTACCCTGGCAGGAGTTTTAAAACCAGTTCAGTCGAAAATCCGGGCACATCTTTACAAATAAATTAAGTTTAAGGTATTCATTTCTCCCAATCGTGAGAAAAGACGGATTTTCGTCACAGGTGACAAACGGTTGGGCACGGCCACAATATGGTTCAGTTTTTTTGTTTCACAGTAAGTCTGTGTTGGGTGTGGGTGTTTCCCCCATCTATTTATTATATTGCGCAAACTAAGTGTGTGGAGAGCTGGTGGAATAACTCATGGGAGGGAGTTAAACCCATGGGATGATTGGTAAACCACGACCAAGCCATCACTCTACATTGTTCTGCCAGTGTGAAGCACCTTCGATGAGCATGTGGAATATCTAATAACTACAAGTGGAATTACCTTTAGAGCACACTATGTATGGAGTTGCCACCCTACTTGGTGCCATATCGCAATGCATTCAGCATTAAAACAATTGTTAAAGCAGTTGTTTAAGTATTTCCATGGGGGGGGGGGGTCGATGAAGTTTGAAAGAGTGTTCGTGTAAAGGATTTTCATTAGGTGGGTTTATAATTCAAAAAGCTGTGTGCAGGAAGTTTTTATTTTCGAAATTCAATGGGTGTCCTGCACGTAGCAATACACAGAAAAAGAAAAAATTTACACTTTGATATACCTATTCATACAATCGACACTTATGCTAGATTCAATTTGTAAAAACGGCTTGGCTCCCATAACCTTTTAGACACAGTGTGTGCCTCTGTTGTGAGGCAGGTGTGGATTTCGGTTGTGGGACGGGTTTCTGATTGTGGGTGTGGCTTCCATCTTAGTGGCTAAACAATTGGCAGATTCAAACTTTTACAAGGGAGGTGAGGGACACAGGTAGCGTAGAGTCAGATCCAATCCGACATCAAACCCCAGAGGGGTCTGTTCCAAAATCCCATGATTCGTTGTCCAATCCGGTATGGATTGTCCAGATTTGGGACGATTTTCTAAATTTATATCGAACGTATCGAAGGATTCTCGAAAAATAGTCTTGAAACGTTTATATAAAAAATCCTGAAAATCGATCGGAGGGAATCGTCGAAAGTGAGTCTCTAAATGTATTTTTGAGGATTATCGATGGTTTGCGGCTATTTTCGATAATCTTCGAAATACACCTTGAATGTTTGATATACAATCAAAAATCGTTCCGGTTTTTGGATTCGGAGATTTCATAGGAGTTTTTACCGAGATCGGTCAGGAATCTGAGAAACCGGAATGAGACTGGCTAAGTAATTCAAGGCAATCGTGTAGTAGGCGGTATAGATAGACGACAGACAAGATAGATAGATAGATAGCAGTAATTAGACAGACAGACAGGTAGCTAGACGAGATGATAGAAGGAGAGACAGGAATAGATGATAGAGGTGAGATCAGATAGATTATAGATCGATGAAAGATAACTAATCCAATATAGATAGATAAAGATGGTAAGATAGCGAAGAATCGCATAGGGGTCGAGTTGGTAGTGAGAGGAAGCGGGGACAAACCGGTAATGAAGGTGATATAGAGTAGATCGGATAATATATCCCCCCCCCAAATTGATAATGGCGAGACAGCAGACAGAACACACGAGATAATTCGCCATGTGATATGCTGAAAGCAGACAACTGGAAGGGTTGCGATTAGCATAACAAAGCAGCAGTTAAATAAACCCAGTAAGAATAAGCCATCTGTGGATAATGTGGAAGAAAGAGAAAGAAGACAATTTGTTATAGAAATTGCACCACCACACAGATAAACTCGAATATAAGGGTCCAAACGCAGCTGTGCAGTTTGTGCACGCTTGGGAAAGGCAGTTTTCATAATTTATACTGAAAAAAAGAAGTAGTGGGTGTATTTTATTACGAAGTGTTGCACACCCAAAGTTATCTGATGATCGTCTTCGGGAATGAAGAAGTTGAAATGGACATCATTGTCCGTGTTTTCGAAGTCAAAAATACCAATCAGAAAGAATGCACCATTCCAGAAAGCCGTTTTCCGCAAGGTTTTGTGTTTATCACACATCCTAATATTGATCTGGTGTCTTTCACTAGCCAAGTATTGGGAAAAAAAATCTCTATTGAGTTAATGGTCTCTTCGTTGATCTATTTGCAAAACTAGTGAGCCTGTCCGTAATGACAGCTTACTGTAGCTGATGCTGTGATAAACTCCAGACTCGCCGAAGAAAGGAAGCGCAGGCGCTCCTGCTGCACAATATGACTTAATTTATCCATAGCAGGTACAGACGTGCGATAGTTGAATGGTAGATATGGCAATTCCGTACCCTACACGGTGACTGACCGCAGTGGAAGTTCTATTGTTGTGAATGGTATCTTCTAGAACCGGTCGGCCAGGTTTAATCAAACAGTTTACTATAAAAGAGATGATTGCAATCAGTATACGCAAAGTTATATCTTCCAGGTGCTGTTTGGGGGCAAACCAGAGAGGTCCCGGCATCAAGAAAGTCTTATGACATCACCAGGACTCCTTATTGCTGCAGTGGTGGGTGCTGCAGCCGACAGTCATGCCGACGATTGGTTGTGTCCATAGGAAACCACATAGTTTGGCCGTGATTTCAACATGTCCAATCAGCCGTTTATCCGATCCCAGACAGCGGTTCTAAACCAGGCGAATTTTGCCCCAACCACGTATACACAGTAGTATCGTCTGTTGGGCTGACAATATCGCCGTATTACCGGGGGGGGCACTTAATACAGTAATTCTGCACAAGAAATGCACAAGAAAATAAAGTACTGTATATATTCGAGTATGAGTCGATTTTTAATGCTGTAACAGTAGCCTGAAAAACCTAACCTCGAACCTAAACTAAACTCGGGTCAAGTCCTAATTTAGATCAAATTCTGCATTGCGGATGTAGCCCAGGTGGCGCTGTGTTATGAACTTAGAAAGATCAGGACGCTGGTATTCTGCCTTTACACTTCCTGCTTCCTGTAGTCTGACTGTGGAACTCACCAGCACTGTCACTGCTCATGCTGCGGATGCTGTAAATTAATGGGTCTCCTCAAGTTGGGGAGGGGAGGAAGAGAAAAAAAAGGGGAAAATAGGAGAAGGGCAAAAAGGAAAACTGTTACTAACGTACAGGACCCAAATGAGACAGACGTGTGGTGAAACTACAAACTCTAGGTGGAACGCATAATTTTGAATGGGTATATTTTTAATTTTTTGGTATGTTAGGTTTGTTTTTTCTTAAGAAGTTTTTTTGTGTTTGTGTTGTAGTATTGAATTTTGGACTTTTGTGATTCATTGGTGATTCTGTATAATCTGTTATATTGGGATTATTTGCTCGTATCTGTGAATTTATTTGTACTATTGGGGTCAGAGCGTCCTTTTACATGGGGATCAGATGCCCTTACTAAGTGGGTCAGCGGGCCCTATACTATATGGGTTCAGTGGGATGGAATAGATGGTAGGTGCGATAGGCTCAGAGACAACGCAAGAAGAGGAGCGTGACTCAGTCGGAGTTAGAAAAAAAAAAGATAAATGGTGGCAAGAAGACAGTAAACGCACCGAAATTCCCGTCGATGGGCCAGGATACTGTCAGATAGCGGAGGGCCGTATTCAGGATGGGGGGGGCAGGACGTAGAGGTGAAAGGTCGGGGGATGGTGGACGTTCGCAACAACGCGGCGTCTGGAATATTACTAGATGATAGACGAGGGGTGTGAAAAGTAAGAAATTTCCCCCTCCACTCAGTTACCGATAAGTTATAATGTGCAGGGGAAAGCACCTGCAGCGAGCGGGGGGGCGCATCCGAAGCCTAAAGCGTTGGGGGTGGGACACTAGAATGACGGGTAAGGGCAAGACGTTGTACGACTGGCTTTTCAATCTTCTTCCGCAAGTTTAGGTAACCGTCGCTAGACTCCAGCACTGAGTTACAGGGAAACACTTGAAACACATAGGCCAGCAAGCCAACGCATGGCTCTTTTAGTTGTAGTTTCCAAACATCTGGATTGGCATGAATTGTGGTTGTAGTGGAGGGCATGGGCACTTTATTGGCTATAACTTTATGCGGGCAACTAAATTTCGTAACCCTCGTCTTCTACTCGATCAGATCATATAGTTTTACCCCAACGTTTAAACAGGGTAAAAATAAGGATAACGCGAGCAAAACAAGAATGAAAGTGAGGGGGGGGTCAGCTCGACTTATACCTCGTATCGAACTTAGGACTCAAGTACTATTACGTTATAGTATTCAAATCCTTTTAAAACAAGGAAATGCACCACATCTACATCATGTTTAGCGGGACATACTGTACAGAGCTCTCTGATTCAGTAAACACCTGTCAATAAGAATGTAAGACATATACAAGGGAAAGTTTAATGTAACTTTGAAATTCTGTCTTAACGGCTACATTTTGGAAGGAAATGAGTGTGTCTGTGTTGCAGTATTTAAAACTCAAGAAGGTCTTTCTATTGCAATAAAAGGCACATGGTGTTTGTTTGTTGTTGTTTTTTTAACTATTTTTAACCAACTTTTTAGGGGGATATGGCTGCCACGGGAATGTAAGGGTAGGTCAATATTGAAGATGTTGTACCTGTATCATGTGTTGGGGAAGAGGGGTAAAAACTAAACGAGGGTTACATTCAAAAAAGAGATGCTAATATCTGATTTAAAAGTTCGAATTTGGCCGACCACCAATCAATCTTATTTAAAACACTTTTGAAAGCAACAATCATGATTGGTTGGGGCAAAATCATAGCCGATTTTAAATGATAAGAACTTTAATGATGTGAATGAACCCTGTACTAATTTTTGATTATTCTGATCAAAACATTTGACTATAAGTAGGGTGCTTCCGAGAAAAACCAAGAAATGGAAGGTAGTATCAGTAGATGTAGCCTTATGTCCCTGCTGTTGAGTGATTTGGGGTGTGGGGATTAAAACAAATCAGTTTTTTTTTGAATAATTGATCAACAAATGATTTTTTTTTAAGTATAGTTTACCCTGTTAGTAATTTGCTGCCGAACAGGAATAGGGGAAGGGATATGGCATTACACGGTCGGGTCGTTAGTCGGTAACGGGGAACACACAAATAATTTCAATGATGGTTGAAAGAAGAGGTCAAGTCAATATAGGTAGTTAGTATGGTGTTTGGGAATGTCTCACTATGAAAACAAAGACGTACTTTTATTGATGATTGACCGACCAAACTGTGCAGATTTATTTGACAGAGCTCGAAGTAGTATGACGCACTAAGTTATATTCACGGGTTGCCTTCCATGGGCATAGTGTGAGTGTCAACAAGATAGGTGTGAAAAAGAAGTAGAGAAAAATCGGATAAGGGGAAGAGAAGGAGTACAGATATAACACCACAAGGGGGAAAAACAAGGTGTCTATGTGGATGGGTTAGGGGGTATCGAGCGTTGAATTGTGTTTGATGACACATGAAACGAACATTTTTGAATCAATTACCCGGGTTAGAGACCGGATCTAAATGAATTACACAAGTGGAGGAGAGGGGGAGGGGAAAGAATATATTGATGTGAGAGTTGTATACCCAATTATATCTCATGGAAAAATGGATCCTGAAATTCGGCGCAATAAAGAACGGAGACTCTGTAGAAGACGCTTTTCACGTGAGATTCCTTCGACTTATATTAACAGCAGGACATTTCTCCTATAAGTCCCGAAGGAACAAAAAAACATCATGTCTTACCGAATGTTTCATGTCTCTAATCAAGAAGAAGAAAATACAAAGAAAAGTATTTGGCTCTTTAAGACAAATTAAATAGGCGCTCATTCTCTAAACGTGTTCGGGGGGAAAAAACGAATAAAAAAAAAAAAAAAAAAGACGCAGAGGAAACGAGGACAATAGCTACGGGTAACCATGAAGAGAGCAAGCAAACACAAATGTACTGATGGTGATCACTGTATGATATTAGACCAAGCAGGGTGCAGTTTACGACTGGTGTGGAGGTTTAGTTAACCTGGGGAAAAAGACCCGAGGGAGCATAGGGACGGGGAGGGGGGGAAGAAAAGGGAAGGAAAAGGGTCGGAGCTCCTATAAGGTTTTTGGTGGGTAGGTGGAACATGAAAAAAAGATTTCGTCCCACTATGCGCCGATGGGGTAGTGCCAGTGAACATTTAGATCTATTCGATGAAGCCTTTACTTGGGGTGAAATAAATTGTATTTGAAAAAGTCTTAACTAGAATTTTTTACATTCTGAAATTTCTGCTTTAATATGTTCACTTGTATATATAATAATAATATATCACTTTGTAATATTTCACTATGATAGTAATAATTAAGCTTATAAGAGAGTTAACCGAACTGACGATACTCAACCCTCCAACCGTCCACCTTTCCAACCAGATCCGGCAGTCAGAACACCCGGGTGAGGGACCTGAACTTCGCGTCCTCCCCGCTTTTTTCACGCAGCTAGCTACTGTAATACTGTACTTAAAGTCTTGGTTCCTGGCTCCGATTGCCACTTCTATACTGGGGAGTCTAATGCCACTGTCTGGGGTCTGAGGTTCTCTGCTTTGAATCCCACCAATATAAGACACTCTTCTACCAAGCGCGAAAACTACCTTGCGACATGTGATTACATATCCAGCCACCTATCGCCATTTTTAAGTGGGTTTCATTAAAGGGTTGCATTATAACTAAACGGTGTATGCTATTTAAAAATTTGCCAAGTCTGAGAGTGGCAAAAACGCATGTGTTGCTTATATATCTGCCTGCTATGGGTACATTGTTAGTGGTTGTTTTCTTACATCTATAAGGGTCCCAGGGTGGTTATACCATTTTATTCCAGCTTTACAGTAATAAGATCAAGGAAATAACCTGTTTGCAGGGCCGCTCTATGCATAATTCGCCTAGGCAAAGAGCTAAGGAGCCCCGAGTGTTTTTATAAAAACCGGTGGGCGACCCAGTGTTCTCCCAGCTGACATCGATGTCGGGGAAAAAAAGAAGGGGGGCGTCTGGCGCGTATTAGGACAGATAAAAACGGCGGACATGGGTGAGCATAGGGTGTTAGATCGTAGATCGGTCACTTGACTGGTGCAAAGGTGATATAAAACATTTGTAAATTGTATTGGGAGTAAGAGCTGCTTGCGTAGGGCTAAAAAAAATGGCCCCGCTGATGAACGTGGCAGGTGGGCGCCATGAGATCCCTATCCCTGATAGCCAAGGTCTTTCTTCTTTCTTTCTTTCGGCCTCTTTCTTCCTCTCCACCAGACGGGCACTCTCCAATTGAAACGGCTAGTATGAGAAGTGGAAGAATTTAATGAATAATATAATAACTAACCAATATATAGTTTATTGAAGCAATAATATAGTTGAGTAATGACATAATCAAGAGGCAATGGCAATAACATGAAAGCAGGTAAATCCTTTTATACCATGGTTCAATGCTGGCAGCTGAAAGGGTAAAGGGTATGTTGACCGTTGGGAAATGAATTTTTTGTATTTATAAAAGGTAATGGGCACCCCCTGCCATGGCCCCAGCCCTAAACCAGGCTCATAAGGTTTATGTTGGATTCAGAAATAAATTGGAATCACAAACAGCAGAACAGACTTCTACTTTACGCAAAAACAGAAGGCCGGGTCCGACCCTCTTTCCTCCGGCTAGGCTCTGGAAGCCGGCCCTCTGCTTGCGAGAAAGGTATGGCGAGGAAGGCAGATAGGCCTGCGGTGGCCAGCAAAGATCACGGGGAGGTGGAAAAAAACCGTGAATTAGTTCTGATGGCATCATTCAATCACAAGAGCGCTTCATGACCGGAGGAGTGAGTCATAGGAGTTCAGGTGTCGGCGGAGGACAGAGGGAGGGGTAAGTAAAGTTTGGTGGGACCTTTCTAATAAAATAACATAATCAGTTGGTAGGCTAGGGGGACAGGGGTGATTGATATCGCAAAGAGGGATTTGCAACCTAGGGTGGATGGAATCCTAAGAATAGGTGCGGGGGAGTGGGGGGAGGAATAAAGTGAAAGTCTGGGGGGGGAGGTAGGGGGAGAAGGGCTTCATACGCATGCCAAACTTCTCCCGAGGCCAAGGTAGGTAAGGGCAAGAGTCCCTATATGGACCTTCTATCCTCCTGTGGTGGCATTTGGCGGACTTTGGGTGGATTACAGGAAACCATATGGAGCTGGGATGTGGGTAAGGATTACCACTTACATACATACATGATGGGGGGCCGTATGGGGGGGATTATAGTTTTTGGGGTGTGACGCCCTTTAAATACTCTCTGGCAAACGTGGAAGATTTTATAAAGCAATCTCTAAGTAAGTGCTGGCACTGAAGGGTTAATGGAATACGCGATCTGGGGGAATGTGCTTGTACACTAAAAGTTTGTCTAATAGGATATGGGAGAAAAAAGTGGGGCCGCGCAACTGTATGAAGAGAGTAGGTTACAACGCTACTAGTCCATTAGCTCAATGACACAATTGGGAGGGATAAGTTTGCGATCTGAATCAACCGCGTAAAAGAAGAGTCGCACCAAATGTGCTCTAGAAACATTTCGTGGCCTGTCTGGGGATCATGGGATAACTGATGGGGCCATGCGGTGTGAATGTTGGCGGGAGCGATATCAACCAAAAAAAGATTGGTAAAGGGGGGGGGTGAGGTCGAACCTAGTCAGTACTCCTCTTATCGTCTGGTTAGTTAGGCTGGTCTATATTCCTTTGATGATTCGCTTGGTGCCATCATAATTTTGTTACACTACTGACTCTTTATATTGCACTTACTGTGATAGGGCCCTCATATTAAGGTATTACTATTCTTATAGAGACCTGTGTTATATATCATGATATCATTAATCATGAGATTTTGTATATAGGGGGTTTAATTCAGAGTGGCCCTTCGATTGCTATTCATGTTTTACTGCACCGAGCCTACAATAGTAATGTGGCTAGTGCCCTGCAAACCTTTTTAGTATCCAAATCTATATTGAAATGGCGGCGGTGTTTATTTTAATCATGTTTTTCTGTTGCTACAGGAAAGACTGTACAAACTCCTTGGAATGACTTAAAATAACAAGTAACACCTAGTCGGGTGCCAATGAGTAAGAATAAAGAGGATGGCATGGGAGGCGGAAAAAAGAAAAAAAAGTCATGTATTATTTGTGTGACTTTGTAGCACAAAATGTAGGGAGGTGATTATTCATGATAGCGGGTGTACCGGATGAAATATTGGCTGGTCACAGTTGCCCCAAACGCAACTGTAGACACATAAGAAGACCGACCATTACATTTAACCGCCATGTACGATATTCTTGGTCTTCTAATACATGGAAATAGGTCAGTGTCGGAGTGGGAGGGCGGGGGGATCCTTGCAAACTCATAACTTAAAGGGCATCCCCCAGCACCTACTATAAGAATAGAGGTTGACAAAAAAAAAAAATATCAGCTGTAGGTCCCAGACAGTAAAAACACCCCCGTAAAACCCATTTCCTAACAACACTATAGCTTCTATATTTAATAAAGAGAAGTTTGGCAAAGCGTTAGCTCTTCACCTTAAAACATAATCCCTGAACCACTGGCGCGGCTCCCTGCAACTTTCTGACTTAACAGAGGAAACGCCGTCAGGTCAGTTTGCATCACAACCAATGCTGAAAACCATTACCGAGAAGAATGAGTCTTCGCTTCTGATTTTTGCCACTCATAAACGAACATTCTGCAGGCAAGTTAGTGGGAGGAGCCAGACAAACGCTGGTGGATCGGGATTTATAATCTGAATTTTAACGCTGTGAACATCTCTGTCTAAATGTAGTATAAGGCTTAAATGGGGTTTTGGGGGTGTGGAACTACAGTTATAATCAAATTTATAGGAGGGGTTGAAGATCCCCTTTAAATAATTTGATTAAGCTCAATCATCCATGACATTTATATTATTTCCATTTTCTGTAATGTAACATTTTGTGCTAATGGGCAATATTCAGTTTGTTAAATTGGATATTGACCTGCAAGCACAACAATTACAAAACGAACAAACCTCCTCAGCGCCTAAAGTTTTGTACAACACGTTTAATACAGTGCTAGGGATTTTCTTGACTTTTTAGCTCTATGCAGAGACCAAGAAATGAGGTGTCAGGGGGGGAAGAAATGCATCCTTTGCCAAAGTCTTGGTCTGTCAAAGGAACAACGAGAGGAGAAAAAACGACCCATAGAATTAGTAAAGTAAAGTAACAGTTGCACAAAAAAGAGGGCTGTATTTGGATTTTCAACAAACCTAAACTAACGAACCAGGGTTGATATAGTCTAATTAATGCCGACACAAGCAATACAAATGCATGGAGAAGGATGGAAAGAGGGGAGGTGGGGGGGGGAATGGGAAAATCGGAAAAGCGGGAGGCATGCGTTCTTCAGAAAGGAGGAAAACACCTTTACCTCGAGATCCAGAATTTAAACAAAGATAGCCAGGGAGGGAACAGATGGGAAGGGGGGTAACTCCAGGAAATATTGTCAAGAATAATCAAGATGTCACCGACATATCGTATTAGTCACGTCCATGTGGCATTAGATGTTGTCTTGTGAACAATACCCTACATTTTATTTAAATCATAGTTTTGTATTTAAACAATTGAAGTTTGTGACACTTTCTGGTATGGTCTTATATAGTAGTGGGCGAGTGTTCCTGGTGTTTACATTGGACATTTTTTTTTTTTAAACAGATACAGGAAATCTGATTCCAATACATGTGGCGGGTGCTTTGTTATTGCGAGGGGAAAAGGAGATACCGTAGGGAGGTCCTGGAATGGGAGGGTCCGTCCTGAATACCTTGAATGATTGATGATTGGGGGTGTTGGAACCAATACTGACAGAGGGAAAAGTTGTGGTAGGAACGTGAACCCAAGTACCGTGCTTACCAGTAATACGGTGAGCTTACACCAAAACAAATCGACTGGGTGATGTTCTTGACAGAAAGACATCTGATGAAATGTTGCACTGTATCAGCAAAGTAAATGGTTTAGATTGTAATTTGGGGGTGTTAGGGTTTTTATATATAGTTCCTCTATATCACGGTAGTCATAGACCATTTTTGTCCTACTGACTCCATTATTGTTTAATTATATTTTGTCGTGTATTACTGGGTGCAGGATAAGTTTTTGGTATTGGCTAAAGATGTAGTGGCTTGGGAGCTCAAGGCTTGGTGTTGCCTCCCACATTATGATAGGTAAAGCTAGCCTGACACAGTCGGGGGGGAGGGTCTTCAAGTATTGGCCAAGCGTTTTAGTGGAGAGGGGAATTTCATATGTAGAAACACTGGTGTTGGCCGACGCCCCCTTTTTCTCTTTGTGGTCTGAACCCATAATAACACGAAATAAACCGGTTGTAAATTTTATACACTAACAAAAGTACTATTAATACTGTTCAGTCCACACTGTCCATAGTATTGGGCATGTAACCACTTTTATGTGCTATCAGAGTATTACGGCTTAGCTGCCAAGCGGGGGGATTGACAGTGATAACAGTAGTGTACCTTTGGTTCCTTTACAGTCCTCCCATTGCATGTTCACATCCTCTCTTTCTCTAAGGCAAGGCCCACTAAAGAAAGCTTCATGGAAATCGTTGGGGCCGCACTGTGAGTGAAATAAGGGGGGGCACCATTGCATGATTCCATCATTCTACCAACTGCGCTGCGCTTGAGATTGCTTTGATGTTCCCCTATTGCAGCGTCATGCAATTGCGTACCAAAAATGGTGTATCGCTGCGCTATGAAAAAGGTTGGCAGCCCAGTGCAGGCTGCGGAGTGAGATGGGGCCATCCAGTCTTCTTCTAAGTTTCAAGTGTGCTAAAGCTCTGATTGGTTATTAGCCATCCAATTCTTTCTGTCTAAAAATCTAGATTGTACTTAATCAGAAGGGTTTACAATCACATTCTTTCAGAATTTTTGAGGGGGGTGTATGTGTTTTCCCCAACCATAGACTTCCTAGGTCCCAAGAAACGGGCCCTTTACAGGTAATGTAAGACCATTGTTATTTTACCTTATTTTAAGGCGGATCTGTGCAGAATTTTTTTTCTCCCTTACTTTAATGGGTTTTTTCTGCGAATTTTTGAATTTTTAGCCAGGGGTTGCAACCACAGGCAGCAAGCGGGGGGAGGGGGGAAAAAGAGGGGGGGGAAAGCGAAGGGGAAGAAAGGTTTTTGTTTGCAGATTTTGGCCCCATCTCTACGCACGGGAGCCGCGAGTTGATGTGGAACAAAAAGCTGGGAACTACAACGGGAGTAAAATGATTGGTTCGTATATGATCTGTGACATTTTGAGAAAATGTTTCTGTCGAAAAAGCATTTTAACGAGACAAAACATATAGCCGTTTTCGACAAGTAGGCATATACTGTAGCTGGTGCTAAAACAAACACTCGGGATATTAGAGATGTGAACTTTGCCAACAGGAGTCATCATATCTGTATTGTAAAATATAAAGGCCACAAGGTTCACCTAACTTTAACCGGGGCCAAAGAATATTTTTATGGGGGGGGAGGCATTCCCTTTAACCCTCTTTTTGTACTTATTGTTTAATGTGTGTCAGACGCTTACGTCTGGCCCAATCCTATGTCTGTAGATAGATCAATAGAGTGGTAGAAACAATGTTATTGGTGTGCTTGTGAAGGTTCTCATCCATCCAGGTCATGGTACATCTGTAATATTCATTCATCCAGGTCATGGTATATCTGTAATATTCATCCATCCAGGTCATGGTACATCTGTAATATTCATGCCATCAAGGTCATTGTAAATCTGTAATATTCATATCATCCAGGTCATGGTATATCTGTTATTCATTCCATCCAGGTCATGGTATATCTGTAATATTCATTCATCCAGGTCATGGTATATCTGTAATATTCATCCATCCATGTCATGGTATATCTGTAATATTCATTATCCATCCAGGTCATGGTATATCTGTAATATTCATTCCATCCAGGTCATGGTATATCGTAATATTCATTCATCCAGTCATGGTATAGCTGTAATCTATTCATCCATCCAGGTCATGGTATAAATACTCCTCCAGGTATATTCATCCATCTCCAGGTCATGGTATATCTTTAATATTCATTCATCCAGGTCCAGGTATATCTGTACTATTCATTCATTCCAGGTCATGGTATATCTGTAATTTCATCCATCCAGGTCATGGTATAGCTGTATATTCATCCTCCAGTTCATTGTATATCTGTATATTCATCATCCAGTCATGGTTAGCTGTAATTCATATATCCAGGTCATGTAATCTGTAATATTTCATTCATCCAATTTGTTTTTCCAAAAATCCAGGTCATGGTATATCTGTAATATTCATTCATCCAGGTCATGGTATATCGTAATTTTTCATCCACAGGTCATGGTCATATCGGTAATATTCATCCATCCAGGTCTGGTATATCTGTAATATGCATTCATCCAGGTCTGGTCTATATCTGTAATATTCATTCATCAGGTCATGGTATATCTTTATATTCATTCATCCAGGTCATGGTATATCTGTAATATTCATTCATCCAGGTCATGATATCTGTAATATTCAATCCATCCAGGTCATGGTATATCTGTAATATTCATTCATCCAGGTCATGGTATATCTGTAAATTTCATTTCATCATCATGGTATATCGGTAATATTTTATTCATCCAGGTCATGATATCTGTAATATTCATCCATCCAGGTCATGGTATATCTGTAATGATTCATTCATCCAGGTCATGGTATTCTGTAATATTCATTCATCCAGGTCATGGTATATTTGTAATATTCATCACCAAGGTCATGTAGATTTGTAATATCATGTCATCCAGGTCATGGTATATCTGTATATTCATCCATCCAGGTCATGGTATATCTGTAATATTCATTCATCCAGGTCATGGTATATTTGTAATATTCATTCATCCATCCATGCATGGTATATCTGTATATTCATTCATCCAGGTCATGGTATATCTGTAATATTCATTCATCCAGGTCATGGTATATCTGTAATATTATCATCCAGGTCATGGTATACTGTAATATTCATCCATCCGTCATGGTATATCTGTAATATTCATTCATCCAGTCATGGTATATCTGTAATATTCATTCATCCAGGTCATGGTATATTTGTAATATTCATCCATCCAGGTCATGGTATATTTGTAATATTCATTCATCCAGGTCATGGTATATCTGTAATATTCATCCTCCAGGCCATGGATTCTGTAATATTTACCAGGTCATGGTATATTTGTAATATCATTCATCCAGGTCATGGTATATCTGTAATATTCATCCATCCAGGTCTGGTATATCTGTAATATTCATTCATCCAGGTCATGGTATATCTGTAATATTCATTCATCCAGGTCATGGTATATTTTAAATTTATTCATCCATCCAGGTCATGGTATATCTGTAATTTCATTCATCCAGGTCATGGTATATCTGTAGTGTTTCATTCATCCAGGTCATGTTATATCTGTAATATTCATCATTCCACTCATGGTATATCTGTATATTCATCCATCCAGGTCATGGTATATCTAATATTCATTCATCCAGGTCATGGTATATCTGTAATATTCATCCAGGTCAAGGTATATTGTAAATTCATTCATCCAGGTCATGATATAGCTGTATATTCATCCATCCAGGTCCATGGTATATCTGTAATATTCATTCATCCAGGTCATGGTATATCTGTAATGTTCATCATCCAGTCATGTTATATCTGTAATATTCATTCATCCAGTCATGGTATCCTGTAATATTCTTCATCCAGGTCATGTATATCTGTAATATTCATTCCATCCAGGTCATGGTAATACTGTAATTTCATCCTCAGGTCATGGTATATCTGTAATATTACTTATCCAGGTCATGGTATATCTGTAATATTCATTCATCAGTCATTATATCTAATATTCATTCATCCAGTCATGGTATATCTGTAATATTCATTCTCCGGGTCATGGTATATCTGTAATATTCATCATCCAGGTCATGGTATATTGTAATATTCATTATCCATGTCATGGTATATATCGCAATTTCATCCATCCAGGTCATGGTATATCTGTAATATCATTCATCCTAGGTCATGTATATCTGTAATATTCATTCATCATCCAGGTCTGTATATCTGTAATATTCATCATCCAGGTCATGGTATATCTGTAATATTCATCCATCCGGTCATGGTATATCTGTAATTCATTCATCCAGGTCATGATATATCTGTAATGTCATTCATCCAGGTCATGGTAATATCTGTTGTATTTCAATTAGATCAACTGGACTTTGAAGTTATTTCTTGAAGGACTTTTCGCTAGTCATCCGACTGGCTTTCTCAATTCAGAATGACTTGTACAAGAATCTGTGGCAATTATGTACCCCGGAAAATCCCAATTAGCATATAACAGCCAGGTGTTAAGGGCTAGAGATGGTCGAACTTCATAAAGTTCGGTCCGTTTTCGAACTTTCCAACTTCTAAAAAAGTTTGAGTAAACTTACCTTACAGGCCTCTAGGACCTGGGAGATGGTCTGGGAAACATGTCCATGCGCGGGGAACAGCAAAGAAAACGGACGTAGCATACACGTGCTACTCACGGAGGTTTGCAGCTCTTTATATAGGTTTGCAGAAGGACCAAATCCAATTGTGATTGGTTAAGATTTCAATGCTTGAAATCATATGATCACACATTAACCAATCATATTGGAATAAAAGATTCAAATATGATTGGTTAATTTGGGATCATATGATTTCAAGCATCACAATTGGATTTGGTCCATCTGCAAACATATATAAAGGGCTGCAAACCTCCGCGGAGCTCAGAAGTCTTCGCAGCTGATGGCAGAGGAAAGAAGACTTCGGATCAAGAGGTCAGCAACACCGGCCATGTTGATTTCGCCAGCATGTCGCCGGTGGTGTCACTGGCGGCCGCAGTGACATTGCCTGGGGTTGGCGACATCAGTGGAGTTGGTGTCACCAACAAGAAGACGCGGAGACCTGAAAAGTTCCTTTTTAGGACCAATGGGTCCTTGTTTTGAGCTGCAGGACTCCCCACAAAGGCACTTGTCAGTGCAACAAGGGTCCCGATTCGAGATGCGGGACCCCTTAAGCCCCAAAGGACCCTTGTCAGGGCCACAATGATCCTTGTAAGGACCCGGGAGGGGGTCCTGGTTTTGAGTCACGGGACCCCAAAACGTCCTGCCGTGGTATTGTCGGGTGTTCGACAATTTGCGAGCGGCTATTTTTGGGCCGTTCGGGGTTTTTCGGAAGCATCCATTCGAGGCATGTCGAACGTTCGAAAATAGTCCCGCAAGTCTGGAAAATCGAAAGTTCGTCTTGAATTCAGATTCGAGTTCAATTTTGCATCCATCTCTATTAAGGACCTTCTGAATGCAAGGCGTGATTGTATTGAGGCTAGATTTGACCAGAGAGCTTGTGCCTCTGGGTGAAACTCCCTGCTGGTTCCAGTAGGAAATCTACTGGTTTCCGCAGAACTCAGCCCAAACTCTGCCCAATCCACAAACCCTGGTGGCTTTAATTATCACACTTTTCCTTTTAACAGCGGTAATGGACATTAGATATATAGTTAGCAGCTTTCCATAACTGCACAAACACCATGTGTTGGTTTAGATACAAAAAAAAAACCTAAGAATTCCAATTCCATTACAAACTAGATCCCTGGAGATTACCAGAGACAACAACGGAAATTTGATTTCTTTAAGGCCCAAATGAGATACGGGATTATAATGCAAAAAGCTTAACTTATTTCCCTTGAGGAAACAAAATAAAAAAAAGGCACCATTATTTTTTAAGACGTGGAACGAACTGCGCATCATTTTATTGACGAGGAAATGCTGGTTAACGGAATTATTGGTACATAAAAGAAAAAAATCTGCAATGGTATTTGTTTCTTAAGAAAGTGGCTTATTAGTAAGAATGGAATGTGTGAGAACCCCAAGGGTTAACTGTTACCCTAAAACTTTTGTTTTTGACTATAAAAAAAAAGCTAAAAAAAAAAAAAACATGTAAAGGAGATGTAGAAAGAAAGAAAAATGACTGGAAAAAAAAGAACAATAAAGAACCAGACGACATGTCACGGTGAAGGGCTTGTAACCAAATGATGTAGAATAATCATCATTATAGTCTAGTTATGTTTATATGGCAGAGTAACAGATAAAACGCTTCCACCGCTACAGATGTTGTAGGAAAACCGGCCTGCCAAAACAATGGCACACACAGCCCTACTAAATAGGAATCCCAAAGGCAAACTAGAAGTTTCTAGAAAGTTCTTGTTTTCTCTTTTACTAACAACACAATCAATGCAAATCTAAGTGTTACAGCTAGAAAATAAAGGGCTTGCTTTGAAACTATTAAAGGGCGCTCTGAGAAAGTGGCCACTTGGAAGCAGTTGTGTGTGGATGTCTTACGTCTCCAAACATTTAAAGGGAAACTATAATTATGTAGTAACTGACAACTTTCTTGCTCCTCCCCAGTTTGTCCTCCATTTCATTGACATATTTTTTGTTAGAGTAGAGAGTGTCAGTAAAAACGGACTGTGGGAGGAGCCAGAGAGCATCTACATTGTATTCGTAGCTGTGAAATTTTATGGGGAACATGTACCAATGGTTGAATGCCTGAAAAGGCATCTCTACAAAAGAGCAATTAAATCTGTTTTAGTAGATATGGTTGGTGCAGAAAGGAATTGTCTTTCAGAAAAAAAACTATACAATAACACTACAGTCTTAACTCCCGACTTTAAGACAACTCCTGGCCTATTGGTTTGGTCAACTGTCATATGGCCATAATGTGATTTGCAAAACTGATGACCCACGGAAAACAGGGCTTGTTCTCTGCAATAGAACGAGAGTTATAAAACTGTGAATTAATGAAGTAGAAGGCTAAGGGAAAGTAACTTACAGGCCATGTTTAAAGGGTAATGTCCACCCCCAAAATGAAAAGCCATGTAGGAAGAGAACCCCCAAAAAGCTAAAAGAGAGAAGATTGTCCATTTTATCGTTGTCCATTTTCTACACTCAGCCACAGCGTCTGCGGCCCAGGGAGCCGATTTCAGGCTTAATGCAGGAATAAATTCCCAACTGTTGACAAACTTCTTGAGGATCTCTTGGATGCTTACAGACCATCGATTACCCACCTCTAAAAAATGCAAGGACATCATCATAATGATCAGAATATTACAATTGGAAACCAATTCATTCAGACTGGTAGTAAAACAGAAAGGATACTTTCCATTTCAATAAAAAAAATACTGTGCCATAATTCTTTTCAAACTGAGCGTGATCTGTACAAAACACTTCTTGTATTAACCGAACATATTAATATTATATGCTGTGAAGGTTCTCATTCCCAGGTCATGGTATATCTGTTGTATTCAATTGGATCAAATGGATATGAAGTTTATGTTCTTAAAGACTGACTGGCTTTCTTAATTCAGAATGACTTGTACAAGAATCTGTGCAATTATGTACCCTGGAAAGTCCCAATAGCATATCACAGCCAGGTGTTGGTAGTACCTTCTGAATGCAAGGTGGGATTGCATGTGGTAAGAGGTGTTATAGGAAATACCCAGGGTTAGGTGTCAAAACAGCATTGTACATGGCAGACAGTTGATGGTCCAGCCCCCCCCCCCCACCCTTATCAGGCTTTGTTTTTCATCCAACATAAATGGCCTCCTTGACACCCCTCTTGGAACCAGTCATCTTCCTTTGCCAATATGTTAAACATTACAATCTCAAAGGTTGTCCTTTTCCTTAAGATGTCCTATGAGTGATCTCTTCTTTTTGCCTGTATACACCCAAGGAGGTGTTGTATGGTGAGAAACGGCTGGAAAGACAGCACCCTTACCAGCAGAATTGATCTTAACCAGAAAAGGTGTGTTCCCTATTGGACTTGTGTGAATACCACCTATTTCAATACGAGGAAAGTTCTATAGGCAAAAACATGGATGTGCTATGGATCTCCAGTTTCACCATTGTGGCCAACCTTTACATGGAGGAGGAAGTGGAAAAAACAGGCACTTAATACCTTTAAGGTATAGCACCAGCCACTAATGTATGTACGTGGATGACACCTGGGTTAAAATCGACCAGAAGGAAGTACAAGCCTTTACAGAACACACAATACTGTAGACCAGAACATAATTTACAAGGGAAGAGGTACAAAATAACACACTGGCTTTCTTTGGATGCTTGGTAGAAGTCACGGAGAATGGTAAACTGGAAGTAGAGGTTTACAGAAAAACCAAACACACACAGATCAGTATTTGATGTTGAATCCCATCACCCTTTAGATCACAAGTCTGGGTGTCATCAGAATCCTGCAACTCAGAGCAGAGAAAAATCCCTCTAGAATAAGGCTGAAAGAAATAAAACATCTCAGAGGAGCCCTTAAAACTTGTGGGATATCCAGACTGGGCCTTTGTCAAAGAAGCTGTGTACCTGCATCTTAAGGAAAAAGGACATACCTCTGAAGATTGTAATCTGGTTCAAGACAGGTATCAAGGAGGCCATTTATGTGAAAATAAAGAAACCAAGCCTGAATAGAGGTGAGTGGGTTCTACACCAAACTGTCTTGCCATGACAATGTGTTTGACACCTTACCCTGGGCCAATTCCTTAACACCTCTTAGCACAAATGCAACCAGACCTTGCATCAGAAGGTCCCTAACAACTGGCTGTGATATGCTAATTGGGATTTGCCAACAGATTCTTGTACAAGTCATTCTGAATTGAGAAAGCCAGTAGAGATTACTAGCGAAATGTCTTCAAGAACTAAACTTTAGTCCAATTGATCTAACTGAAACAACCGATATAATATTATATGTGGTTATAAAGCACTATACTGTAAATTATATCCCTGGGGCAAAGGAAAAAGGACCATTCCAGTTAAATGTGGAAATACAGCTGTCTAAGATCTAACAAAGCTCAGTCTGTCTTTATATCTGATCTTGAAATGTCAATGTAGATGAAAAGTGCCTCTGAACATTTTAGTCCCTAGAATGTTTTAAACAGGGCTCTCGTCGTTTACATGATTGAGTGCATTTCCTTTGTAATCCTTTTCCCTTTCATTATATTGCAGCAATGTAAATAAGAACAATTAATACGAAAAGCAAAAACATAGATGAATTAGAAGGCTAATTGTAACATCCTGATCATTAAGAAAAGTAAATTTCCTATTCAAACAGGACTGCTTAGGACAACGTGTATTGGAATATTTTATTTAATATTTAGGTCTACATCTAGAATTCCCAGTGGTCCCTGGATCGGGCAGTAGATTGCACCATTGTATGGCTAGGTGGGGTTTCCTTTATAGACACAAAAGCACTTTTGCAGTTCATATTAGATATTAAATATTTTCACATGCCCTAACTATGTTTTTGTGTGTTCAAACAATGACCTAATCCATCCAAACCCTCTTTATTCAGTAAGACACCAGTGCCATTACTTTTTTCAGTCGGCTTCTAAAATGGTCATACATCTGGTATCATATTGGTCCTGCATTACTGTAACCTACAACATTTGGATGGTTGGATCCTCTCAACATCATCTTAAAGATAACATAAAGCTTCATTACTAAAGGCATGTCACCCTTCAAACATGCATTTCTAAACAGATATTACCTTCCTGAGTTGGTTATACAATACAAGGATTGTGGAAGCAGTCCAATTAGGCTAATTTACAACACAATTAGCGGAAGTGATACTGATCTGGTCAAACATTATACTAACATAGAAAAATCAGGGTTTTTAACAGAAAGAAAAGGGCAAAATACTGGTTTTGGTTCTGGTATTTCCCAACTGGCTGCACCCTATTAACATAGTAACATAGTATTGGAGGTTGTATAAAGACATATGTCCATCTAGTCTACCTTTACTCTACCCATAATGTCTGTTTTAACTGTCACATAGTACATAGTATTTATTAGAGGTTGTATAAAGACATATGCCCATCATAGCTATTTAACTTTACCAATAATGTTGACATTACATAGTAACATAGTATTGGAGGTTTTATAAGACATACATCCATTAGTCCAACCTTTATACCCTACCCATAAAGTCTGTTATAACAGTTACATAGTAACATAGTATTGGAGGTTGTATAAAGACATACTTCCATCTAGTCCAACCTATACCCTTCCATAATGTCTGTATAACAGTTACATAGTAACATAGTATTGGAGGTTGTGATAAAGACATACATCTATCTAGTCCATCTTATACCCTACCCATAATGTCTGTATAACAGTGACATAATAACATAGTATTGGAGGTTGTATAAAGACATACATCCATCTAGTCCAACCTTTATACTCTAACCGATAATGTCTGACAGTACATAGTAACATAGTATTGGAGGATTTTAAAGACATAACGTCCATCTAGTGCATCCTTTATACTCTGCCAATATGTCTAAAAGTTACATAGTAACAAAGTAATAGAGGTTGAATAAATGACATACGTCCATCTAGTCCAACATTTATACCTTAATCATTAACCCTACCCAATAGTTGATCAAGAGGAAGGGGGAACAAAAAACAGCTGAAATTGGAGGGGGCAGAAGATTCCTTCCTGGCTCCAAATCGGAAATCTCCATCAGTCCTTTGATTAGCCTATTGGTGAACGATGCATAGAGAGTTATTAACTATTAATATATTATATAACATAATCATACAGTATATCTGCTCAATCACCACTTCTCCAGCCCTAACTTGTCTAATCTGTCTGCGTAGTCAGCCCCTCAATTACTCTTTCTTCCATTTTCCAGATGTCCCTTTGTATATGGGATGCCAAAACTGTACCATATTCCAAATGAGACCTTACCAGTGCCTTATAAAAAGGTGAATAATATTTTTTCCATTGAAACTATTCTCTTTATACAAGACAATTATAACAATATTTGCTGTTTTAGCCATTGCTAAATGTTAACACTAATTGTATGGGAGGTAGACAGCTGTAACAATAAATGAAATATGGGAGATAAGTCATAGCTCCTTTAACACCCGTGTCTTCAATTAATGAAAAAAAAGGATAGGTTCAATTTAAAAGAACCTACTTTAAGATTCGGCGGATTAATTCACAAAAAAAATTGCAGGCCTATTTATTAAGACTTGCAAACATTTCCCCTTGCAATTAATTTGCAGCAACCAATCAGATTATCCCCTTTTACTGGTGTACTGCAGTTATAAAACATTTGAATATATCTGATTGGTTACTGCAATAAGCACCATTAGTATTTATGATTGAGCCTGAGGAGTGGTAAATTGCAACTGGGTTCTAACTGTGGGTTTGTCACTTGGTAATATGGACATCTACCTGTCTCCACCCACAATCCCAAAGTGTACAATGCTATTAACGTGTGGTTTTGTGGTACTCAAGTAAGTCGTATCCCATGCGGTGAATGGATCTCCTAAACAGGATTTATATTTGCTCAAAACTACTTTAAAGTGGGATTTTGGCATGTGTTTCCCCTAATGGATGTCCCAAAAGAAGTCAATGGATATGGCTAATGAATTACCAGAATAAACCTATTATTGGCAGCTCGAGCCACGTTGGAATAATGTTCTCATTTTACACACTTCTGTCCACAGGTTCTCCTTGTATGATTTCATCGCAGTCAATGGACGTGAAATATGTCTCAGCCAGTCGATACATGAGTGATGATCTCTGTGCATCCAGGTAAGCAGTTCATCTCCAAACACAACTGTCACCAAACTGTCATTGACAAAACATCATCAAATGCAAGTTTTGTTCCATCACTGATGTATTGTATGACTACAAGCTGTATCCAATAGGGGCCAATAGGAAACTGACGGAACCACAACTCTCGGCAATCTGGAGCAGGATTAGAACAGCTGGACAGCAGCGGCTTATTGGCTCTGCCATGGAAGTTTAAAAATCATAATTGCTCTGTTGACATTATGTTGGCTATAGAAGAGAAAGGGTTAATGAGATAAACAGAAATGAACATAGTAATAACACTGATTTTCACTTGGCGTGTCTTTTCCTTTACTCTGGTTGGGAATAAAATATAAATTCCTGAATAAAATAATCCTTGTAGAGCAAACCCATAATATTAATTAGAAGGTATGGACTCCAAGTGGGAAGCATGTTCCCAACAAGTGCATCAGACCTTTCTTGGCTGCAGTTGCGTATCGCCACTGCAAGTTTAGTGTTGTGAGGGATTGGTTGGAGCTACATATATCATATTTCCATCACCTGGTTTTAGGAGTTGCAATACAATTCCCTTCCTTTGGATAGTCCAAGAGATACACAGGCTTGGCAAAGCAACCATGTCAAGGATTTACCAAGTTATTTTATTAATTATCTGTAAAGGAAACTTATGAGAAGATTAGGCAGTAATTCATTAGCTATGAGATTAATTATTGCAGTAATTCATTAGCTTATGAGATAATTGGCAGAAGTTCAGTAGTTTTAATCAGGCCCTTTTTTTCTTATACCCCATTGACAGGGTTGAAACTGCCAATGAACCTGGTTGATGTCCCATCACCTCTTGGGCTATTACAGAGGGTCGGTATTTATCCCCAAGAAAATTATGGATAGAGAGAAATCAGAATAGTACTGCATGGACAGCCTAACATGTGGCATGTTTACAAAGGTTTGCTAATATTGGCTTTGTGCTGAAAGTATCGCTGCCACGATGTGCGGCAGTAGTAGTTTTCTCTTTTGCAATACGGGACCTAACGCAATGAATAGGGTGATGTCGCCGGTGCTCATCGTATGTTTATTGCGGTTGTGTCCTGTATTACAGTGAAAAGAGAAAATGTCGATCTTGGAAAAACCTGAAATCGACGTTCGTATTAGAGTAAATGCTGAAATAGTATAACACCCTGTACCATTATCTAATATTGAGGAACATCCACAATGTACTGACAGGACCCACTAACAGGCTAGATATATGGACACTGGCTTGGGCATTGGCAATTTAAATGGCCGCGATGGAAACGCTTATTGCCGTTCTCTAAATACAATTGAGTGGTTACCGTGGCGATAGAGAGAGAATAGTGATCACGTGGTAATGACTTTTTGCCACCAGTTTAAACGTTGGCTAACCTTTATAAATATGCCCCTATATCTATGTTAAAAAAGACGCCTCTTAGTTTGCTTCTCTGGTCATAAATACAGGCCTAAAGGTGCCCATAAATTAGAACTTACCTCCCAATCGATCCAGCACATTCAATCAATTCTTCAGGACGCTTTCCAGTTCTTCTTCGCAACTGATATACGACCACAAAATGAATGGGGTCGGGACCACCACAATCGTTTGTCGTTCGCAAAGGAGAACCGTAAAGGCTGTTCCTGAAGAATTGATTAAATGTCGCTGGATCGGTTGGCAGGTAAGTTCTGATGTATGGGTACCTCCTTGTCTTCAAATAAATTATTAATATATGTGTCTTAATTAATACTTAATCAACCAGTTATTTTGTCACTGTTTTGGAGTGGGGGGGTTAGTCGTGGGGTCAAGAGACCTAACAGATCATGTACTGGTTTGTATAATCAAGGTGGTTTCACAATTCACAGGCAAAGGGGATAATTAAATTATATTACTCCCACACTTAAAGGTAATGTCCACCCTTAAACACACATTATAAATGTATTACTAATCAGATATTTAAGGATATATATTGCAGTAAGCTGGTCCTCCCTCATGCAGTCAATTAAGGCTGTGACTGTGACTCCTCTGCTCATGCTCAAATCTATAAAAAGCTCATTGAGCACGGGAGGAGGCAGATACTTAACAAAAATGGAGAGAATGACAGCAATAGTTTATCATTAAATATTGGCTAAAATGCGTAATTAAGTGCTTAAAATAGCAGTTGGGCGCAAATAAATTTTTATTTTTTTAAAGGTGGACCTTTATTGTCCTTTAATGTATTCATGCAATTAAGCTGATCCCACTAACTGCTGGTCTTATAGTAGTATGTACAAACTTGGAGTTTGGTTCCAAACATCAGATTTTTGAATAAACCAATAGAATAGTCAATGGGAGCCGAATTTCCGATTATTTTCTACATTCCCTATTGAATGTCCGATTTTCAAAATAGTTCAATGTTCAAATATTCAAAGTTTCTGTTTAGAAAAGTTCTCGAAAGTTCCACGGAAAGTGGCGTTTTGAATCAGAACCGTGTTCGAAACTAACCTGAAACCCACCCCTCTACAGCTGGGTATCATTTTAACCATTAGGGTCTCCACTGAAGCCTATGGGGATGCCATTTGCAAGAACCACGGAAAGTAGAATAAAAGCTTACATGAAGGTAAATTTCTCTACATTAAATCTTTACATGAACCAAAAGAAAAACAAGAATGAAATCCAAAGTGTCTTCCTTTTCAATTGCCAAATTTCAGGTTTAGCCAAATAGGTATTTAGAGTTTAAAACATCCTGGAAACCAGTCCATCCCTTATTATCCCATTAATTCTAACTTTCTTTATGCTAGCACGCACCCAGTGTAAATTGCTGGAGTATGTCATTTCCTATTTAACTTCCTTAACGGAATTTAGCTTGGCAATCCAACATTTCTTTATAGTACCAAGAAGTAATTGTCCTGTTTCTATTCAGATTAGAGCTTCTTTCTGCTGTGAAAATGAGGGGCCAGATTCTTAAGGGGTGGGAGGGGGGGGGGTGTCTTGATGAAAAATGGCACACTGGATCTGTAGGCTAAAAAAAGGTTCAATATAATAATTAGACGCGTTTTATTGCTTTTTGGTGTACTTTTAGCACAATGCGTAGGGAATAAAAGCAAGGACATAAATATCACACAGGGATGTCATAATACCGTTCACAATACTGCGTGTTTAAGCGTTGCATTTTTGTAAAGAACGTCTTGCAGTAGTTTAGAGCAATAAAGCATTCAATGAAAGTCTATGGGGAAGAGGAAAAAAAACACATAGAAACGCATGAAAATTTGTTTCTATGCGTTTCTTTTTTTTTGCCATTTAACCAAAAAACGCACTTAAGCTGGGTTAACAACGATTAGATATTTCGGTCGATCGACCGATAGTTCAGTGTATCGGTCGATCGGACCGAATTATCGAATCCGAATGTGCCATGTCCGATCGACCGTTCGTCCGACAATCGGACGAAAGGACGATCGGACAGGGTGGAAAAACCTCGTCCGATCGTGCGGTCCTCTTATGGACCGCACGATCGGTGCGCGGTGACTATCGGACGCGGCTGTTTTGCCGCGACCGACAGTCCTTCTCCTGGCGACCGTTCGAAATTTCGAACGGTCGTCAGGAGGAAAAATCGCTAGGGTGGTTACTAGCTTAAATGCACAAGATATAAACAATACAAGCACATTAAAAGGAATTGCAAAAACGATTAAAACCACCGTGTAATTAATGCATAATTTTTGTGATTTGTGTTGTGTAGTGTGAACGATGCATTATCCCAAGGATAATGAATTATGTACCCTGGAAAGACCCAATTAGCATATGACAGCCAGCTGTTAGGGACCTTCTGAATGCAAGGTGTGATTGTATTGAGGCTAAGAGGTGTTATCGAAACTGCCCAGGGTAAGATGTCAAAACAGCATTGTATGTGGTAGACTGTTGGTGTCGAACCCCCCCACCTTATTAAGGCTTGTTTTTTTTATTTACAAAATGGGCCTTTGACACCTCTCTTGAACCAGTCGTGTTCCTTTGCCAATATGTAACTGACTGTTTCAACGAGAGGTGTCAAGGAGGCCATTTGTGAAAAAAATAAAGAACCAAATAAATAGAGGTGTTGGGGTTCGACCAAACTGTTTACCACGCACAATCTGTTTTGACTCTTACCCTGGGCAGTTTCGATAACACCCTTACTCCTCCTCCTTTCTTATTAACTCGGTCATGTCTAAATAAGGAGTACCCTTCAATATTTACTGTCCAGTCGTGTGAATCATTAAGCCATGATTCTGCTATACCAATTACATCATACCTTTCCTTTAGAGCTATTATTTCAAGTTCGCCGGTTTTTCCAGCCAGACTCCTTGCATTTGTAAACATACATTTTAGATTATCAATTGATTTACTTCCATACATGGTCGTACATGCCTCCTTATCCTCTATGCTCCCCCCTCCTCCTTCTCCTCCCTCCGTTGTGTTACTAGCCCCCAGATCCCTAACTTCTCTATCTACCCCTGTGTAGTTAAACGTTCCCTCCCCCCCCATACCTAGTTTAAAATCTCCTCCAACCCCCTAGCCATCTTCTCCCCCAAAACAGTTGCACCATCACCATTGAGGTGCAATCCGTCACTACTAAAGAGCCTGTAGCCAACAGAAAAGTCAGCCCAGTTCTCTAAAAACCCAAACCCCATCTCCTTACACCACTCTCTTAGCCACGCATTTATACTCCTGAGCTCCAGTTGCCTCCCTAGCGTAGCACGTGGCTGCGGTAGTATTTCTGAAATCACTACCCTGGAGGTCCTTGCTTTTAACTTGGCCCCTAATTCTCGGAAATCATTTTTAAGGACCTCACCTCCACCTCTAACTTTGTCATTGGCACCAATGTGAACCAAGACCGCCGGGTCACTCCCAGCCCCACCCAATAATCTGTCTACACGATCCACCACATGTCGAACCCTAGCACCAGGCAGACAACACACTGTTCGGCATGCAGGGTCCTGGCGACAGATTACCCTATCTACCCTTCTTATAATAGAATCCCCTACCACTACCACCTGTCTATCCTTCCTAGCCCCCCGTTCTCCCTCCCTTGTATTGGAGATGGCCGTCCCCTGGGTGCTCAAGGGAAAGGCCCGCTCCATACATGCTGCTTCCGAGCCATCGTCCTCCACATCTTCACCTAAAATGGCAAATCTGTTTGGATCGACCAGCTGGGAAGAAGCCCCCCTATCCTTCCGTCCCCTACTTCCCCTGGTGACCCTTACAAATCTATCTTCCTTCTCCACCTTATCTGCCCCATCTCCACCCACCAGTTTACTGGCCCCTGCCAGTACCTGCATTTCCCCCAGGTTTGCCAAGTCCTGCAATGCTGCAAGTTTACCCCTTAGACTCTGTACCTCAGATTCCAAATGGGCAACCCACTCACATCTGACACATACATAGGTCCCCTGGGGCGGCTGCTCCAAGATCCCATACATGCGGCAGGATGCACATTGCGCGGCCCCAACAAAACTGTCCATACTAAACAGCAATACACAGCAGAGACACAGCAATACACAGCAGAGAAATAGTGTTGTTCTTAAACGCTTTCTTGTTTTAAACGCTTTAGTTTTTTAACGCTGTCAATTCTCTTAAAAACAGAAAAATCTCTTTAAAACAGGAAATCGCTCAGAGCTAATCGCTCATGGGAAGTGCCTTAAATGAGGTTCAAAACCTTTGAATTCAAAACCATTGAATGCTTTATTGCTCTAAACTACTGCAAGACGTTCTTTACAAAAACGCAACGCTTAAACACGCAGTATTGTGAACGGTATTATGACATTATATGTGATATGTGATATTTATGTCCTTGCTTTATTCCCTAACGCATGTGTGCTAAAAGTACACCAAAAAGCAATAAAACGCGTCTAAGGGCTAGGCCACACTGAAACGCAAACGCAAACGCAATAGCATGCGATTTCATGTGCGATTTTCGTTGCGTTTGCGATTGCGATTTCTTTAATAAGTATAGGAAAACGCATGCGATTGCGATTAAAAATGCAGAACGCAAAACGCAATCGCAATCGCACCGAAAAACGCGCGTTTTTTTCGTTGCCGCGGTTTCAATAATTTTGGAAAATCGCAAGCGCAATCGCAAACGCAAGCGCAAACGCAAAAAAAACGCAGCAATGTGGCCTAGCCCTTAATTATTATATATCAACCTTTTTTTTAGCCTACAGATCCAGTGTGCCATTTTTCATCAAGACCCCCCCCCACCCTCCCACCCCCTTAAGAATCTGGCCCCTCATTTTCACAGCAGGAAAGAAGCTCTAATCTGAATAGAAACAGGACAATTACTTCTTGGTACTATAAAGAAATGTTGGATTGCCAAGTTCTAAATTCCGTTAAGGAAGTAAATAGGAAATGACATACTCCAGCAATTTACACTGGGTGCGTGCTAGCAATAAAGAAAGTTAGAATTAATTGGATAATAAGGGATGGACTGGTTTCCAGGATGTTTTAAACCTCAAATACCTATTTGGCTAAACCTGAAATTTGGCAATTAGAAAAGGAAGACACTTTGGATTTCATTCTTGTTTTTCTTTTGGTTCATGTAAAGATTTAATGTAGAGAAATTTACCTTCATGTAAAGCTTTTATTACTTTCCGTGGTTCTTGCAAATGGCATCCCCATAGGCTTCAGTGGAGACCCTAATGGTTAAAATGATACCCAGCTGTAGAATAGGGGGTGGGTTTCAGGTTAGTTTCGAACCCGGTTCTGATTCAAAACTGCCACTTTCCGTGGAACTTTCAGAACTTTTCTAAACAGAAACTTTGAATATTTGAACATTGAACTATTTTGAAAATCGGACATTCAATAGGGAATGTAGAAAATAATCGGAAATTCGGCTCCCATTGACTATTCTATTGGGTTATTCAAAAATCTGATGTTTGGAACCAAACTCACCAGTTTCGTACATCTCTACTATAAAGACCAGCAGTTAGTGGGATCAGCTTAATTTGCATGAATACATTAAAGGACAATAAAGATCCACCTTTAAAAAAAATAAAAATTTATTTGCGCCCAACTGCTATTTTAAGCACTTAATTACATGCATTTTTAGCCAGATATTTAATGATAACTATTGCTGTCATTCTCTCCATTTTTGTTAAAGGTATCTGCCTCCTCCCAGTGCTCAATGAGCTTTTTATAGATTTGAGCATGAGCAGAGGAGTCAGCAGTCACAGCCTTAATTGACTGCATGGAGGGAGGAACCAGCTTACTGGCAATATATATCCTTAAATATCTGATTAGTAATACATTTAATAATGTTGTTTTAAGGGTGGACATTACCTTTAAGTGTGGGAGTAATATAATTTTAATTATCCACTTTGCCTGTGAATTGTGAAACCACCTTGATTTCTCCGATACAAACCAGTACATGATCTGTTAGGTCTCTTGACCCCACGACTAACCCCACCACTCGCAAACAGTGACAAAATAACTGGTTGATTAAGTATTAATTAAGACACATATATTAATAAACTTATTTGAAGACTAAGGTAGGTACCCATTCATCAGAACTTACCTGCCAACCGATCCAGCGACATTTAATCAATTCTTCAGGAACAGCCTTTACGGTTCTCCTTTGCGAACGACAAACGATTGTGGTGGTCCCGACTGACCCATTCATTTTGTGGTCGTATATCAGTTGCGAAGAAGAACTGGAAAGCGATTCCTGAAGAATTGATTGAATGTGGCTGGATCGATTGGGAGGTAAGTTCTAATGTATGGGCACCTTTAGGCCTGTATTTATGACCAGTAAGAAGGCAAACTAAGAGGCAGGTCTTTTTAACATAGATATAGGGGCATATTTATAAAGGTTAGCCAACGTTTAACTGGTGGCAAAAAGTCATTACCACCGTGATCACTATTTCTCTTATCGCCACGGTAACCACTCAATTGTATTTAGAGAACGGCAATAAGCGTTTCCTCGCTGGCCATTTAAAATTGCCAAGTGCCCAAGCCAAGTGTCCATATATCTAGCCTGTTAGTGGGTCCTGTCAGTACATTGTGGAATGTTCCTCGGTACAGGGGGTGTTAGATTATTTTCCAGCATTTACTCTAATACGAACGTCGATTTCAGGTTTTTCCAAGATCGACATTTTCTCTTTTCACTGTAATACAGGACACAACGCAATAAACATAACGATGAGCACCGGCGACATCACCCTATTCATTGCGTTAGGTCCCGTATTGCAAAAGAGAAAATACTACCACCGCACATCGTGGCAGCGATACTTTCAGCACAAAGCCAATATTAGCAAACCTTTGTAAACATGCCACATGTTAGGCTGTTCCATGCAGTACTATTCTGATTTCTCTCTATCCATAAACTTTTCTTGGGGATAAATACCGACCCTCTGTAATAGCCCAAGAGGTATGGGACATCAACCAGGTTCATTGGCAGTTCAACCCTGTCAATGGGGTTAAAGAAGAAAAGGGCCGTGATTAAAACTACTGAACTTCTGCCTAATTATCTCATAAGCTAATGAATTACTGCCTAATTATCTCATAAGCTAATGAATTACTGCCTAATTATCTCATAAGCTAATGAATTACTGCCTAATCTTCTCATAAGTTTTCCTTTACAGATAATTAATAAAATAACTTTGTAAATCCTTGACATGGGTTTGCTTTGCCAAGCCTGTGTATCTCTTGGACTATCCAAAGGAAGGGGAATTGTATTGGCAACTCCTAAAACCAGGTGATGGAAATATGATATAATGTAGCTCCAACCAATCCCTCACAACACTTAAACTTGCAATGCGGAACTGGCAACTGCAGCCAAGAAAGGTCTGATGCACTTGTTGGGAACATGCTTCCCACTTGGAGTCCATACCTTCTAATTAATATTATGGGTTTGCTCTACAGGATGATATTTTATTCAGGAATTTATATTTTTATTCCCAACCAGAGTAAAGGAAAAGACACGCCAAGTGAAAATCAGTGATTACTATGTTTCATTTCTGTTTATCTCATTAAGCCCCTTTCTCTTCTATAGCCAACATAATGTCAACAGAGCAATTATGATTTTTAATTACTTTCCATGGCAGAGCCAATAAAGCCGCTGCTGTCCAGCTGTTCTGAAATCCTGCTCCAGATGTGCCGAGAGTTGTGGTTCCGGTCAGTTTCCTATTGGCCCCTATTGGATAACAGCTTGTAGTCATACAATACATCAGTGATGGAACAAAACTTGCATTTGATTGATGTTTTGTCAATGACAGTTTGGTGACAGTTGTGTTTGGAGATGAACTGCTTATACACTGGATGCACA
The DNA here is from genome assembly GCA_019447015.1 of Hymenochirus boettgeri. Classification (NCBI taxonomy): domain Eukaryota; kingdom Metazoa; phylum Chordata; class Amphibia; order Anura; family Pipidae; genus Hymenochirus; species Hymenochirus boettgeri. The sequence goes on along the minus strand of CM033473.1, from coordinate 267,708,281 downwards.
GAGATCATCACTCATGTATCTGACTGGCTGAGACATATTTCACAGTCCATTGACTGCGATGAAATCATACAAGGAGAGAACCTGTGACAGAAGTGTGTAAATGAGAACATTATTCACAACGTGGCTCGAGCTGCCAATAATAATAGGTTTATTCTGGGTAATTCATTAGCCATATCCATTGACTTCTTTTGGGACATCCATTAGGGGAAACACATGCCAAAATCCCACTTTAAAGTAGTTTGAAGCAAATAATAAATCCTGTTATAGGAGATCCATTCACCGCATGGGATACATGACCTGAGTACCCACAAAACCACAACGTTAATAGCAATTGTACACTTTGGGATTGTGGGTGGAGACAGGTAGATGTCCATATTACCAAGTGACAAACCCACAGTTTAGAATCCCAGTTGCAATTTACCACTCCTCAGGCTCAATGCATAAAATACTAATGGTGCTTAATTGCAGTAACCAATCAGATATATTCAAATGTTTTATAACTGCAGTACACCAGTAAAAAGGGATAATCTGATTGGTTGCTGCAAATTAATTGCAAGGGGAAATGTTTGCACCTCTTAATAAATAGGCCTGCAATTTTTATTTGTGAATGATACATGCCAGAATCTTAAAGGATAGGTTCTTTTAAAAAGTGAACCTATCCTTTTTTTTCATTAATTGAAGAACGGGTGGTAAAGGAGCTATGACTTATCTCCCATATTTCATTTATTGTTACAGCTGTCTTACCTCCCATACAATTAGTGTTACATTTAGCAATGGCTAAAACTAGCAAGATATTGTATTAATTGTCTTGTATAAAGAGAATAGATTCAATGGAAAAAAATATTATTCACCTTTTTATAAGGCACTGGTAAGGTCTCATTTGGAATATGGTACAGTTTTGGCATCCCATATACAAAAGGGACATCTTGAAAATGGAAGAAAGAGGAATTGAGGGGCTTGACTACGCAGACAGATTAGACAAGTTAGGGCTGGAGAAGTGGTGATTGAGCAGATATACTGTATGATTATGTTATATAAATATATTAATAGTTAATAAACTCTCTAGTGCATCGTTCACCAATAGGTCATATCAAAGGACTGATGGAGATTTCCGATTTGGAGCCAGGAAGGAATCTTCTGCCCCCTCCAATTTTCAGCTGTTTTTTTCCCCCTTCCTCTTGATCAACTATTGGGTAGGGTTAATGATTAAGGTATAAATGTTGGACTAGATGGACGTATGTCTTTATTCAACCTCTATTACTTTGTTACTATGTAACTTTTAGACATTATTGGCAGAGTATAAAGGATGCACTAGATGGACGTTATGTCTTTAAACATCCTCCAATACTATGTTACTATGTAACTGTCAGACATTATCGGTAGAGTATAAAGGTTGGACTAGATGGATGTATGTCTTTATACAACCTCCAATACTATGTTATTATGTAACTGTTATACAGACATTATGGGTAGGGTATAAAGGATGGACTAGATAGATGTATGTCTTTATACAACCTCCAATACTATGTTACTATGTAACTGTTATACAGACATTATGGGAAGGGTATAAAGGTTGGACTAGATGGAAGTATGTCTTTATACAACCTCCAATACTATGTTACTATGTAACTGTTATACAGACTTTATGGGTAGGGTATAAAGGTTGGACTAGATGGATGTATGTCTTTATAAAACCTCCAATACTATGTTACTATGTAACTGTCAGACATTATTGGTAAAGTATAAAGGATAGACTAGATGGGCATATGTCTTTATACAACCTCTAATAAATACTATGTTACTATGTGACAGTTAAAACAGACATTATGGGTAGAGTATAAAGGATAGACTAGATGGACATATGTCTTTATACAACCTCCAATACTATGTTACTATGTTAATAGGGTGCAGCCAGTATGGGAAATACCAGAACCAAAACCAGTATTTTGCCCTGTTCTTTCTGTTAAAACCCCTGATTTTCTATGTTAGTATAAATGTTTGACCAGATCAGTATCACTTCCGCTAAATGTAGTTGTAAATTAGCCTAATTGGACTGCTTCCACAATCCTTGTATTGTATGAACCAACTCAAGGGAAGGTAAATATCTGGTTAGAAATGCATGTTTGAAGGGTGGACATGCCCTTTAAGTAATGAAGCTTTATGTTATCTTTAAGATGATGTTGAGAGGATCCAACCATCCAAAATGTTGTAGGTTACAGTAATGCAGGACCAATAGGATACCAAGATGTATGACCATTTTAGAAGCCGACTGAAAAAAGTAATGGCACTGGTGTCTTACTGAATAAAGAGGGTTTGGATGGATTAGGTCATTGTTTGAACACACAAAAAACATAGTTAGGGCATGTGAAAAATATTTCCAATATCTAATATTGAACTGCAAAAGTGCTTTTGTGTCTATAAAGGAAACCCCACCTAGCCATACAATGGTGCATCTACTGCCCAGATCCAGGGACCACTGGGAATTCTAGATGTAGACTCTAAATATTAAATAAAAGATTCTCAAGATAACGTTGTCCTAAGCAGTCCTGTTTGAATAGGAAATTTACTTTTCTTAATGATCAGGATGTTACAATTAGCCATTCTAATTCATCTATGTTTGCTTTTCGTATTAATTGTTCTTATTTAATTGCTGCAATATGAATGAAAGGGAAAAGGATTACAAAAGGAAATGGCACTCAATCATGTAAACGACGAGAGCCCTGTTTAAACATTCTAGGGACTAAAATGTTCAGAGGCACTTTTCATCTACATTGACATTTCAAGATCAGATATAAAGACAGACTGAGCTTTGTTAGATCTTAGACAGCTGTATTTCCTACATTTTAACTGGAATGGTCCATTTTCCTTTGCCCCAGGGATATAATTTACAGTATAGTGCTTTATAACCACATATAATATTATATCGGTTGTATTCAGTTAGATCAATTGGACTTAAAGTTTAGTTCTTGAAGACATTTCGCTAGTAATCTGACTGGCTTTCTCAATTCAGAATGACTTGTACAAGAATCTGTTGGCAAATCCCAATTAGCATATCACAGCCAGTTGTTAGGGACCTTCTGAATGCAAGGTCTGGTTGCATTGTGGCTAAGAGGTGTTATAGGAATTGCCCAGGGTAAGGTGTCAAAACAGCATTGTACATGGCAGACAGTTGGTGTAGAACCCACTCACCTCTATTCAGGCTTGGTTTCTTTATTTTCACATAAATGGCCTCCTTGATACCTGTCTTGAACCAGATTACAATCTTCAGAGGTATGTCCTTTTTCCTTAAGATGCAGGTACACAGCTTCTTTTGACAAAGGCCCAGTCTGGATATCCACAAGTTTTAAGGGCTCCTCTGAGATGTTTTATTTCTTTAGCCTTATTCTAGAGGGATTTTTCTCTGCTCTGAGTTGCAGGGATCTGATGACACCCAGCTTGTGATCTAAAGGGTGATGGGATTCAAACATCAAATACTGATCTGTGTGTGTTGGTTTTCTGTAAACCTCTACTTCCAGTTTACCATTCTCCGTGACTTCTACCAAGCAGTCCAAGAAAGCCAGTGTGTTATTTTGTACCTCTTCCCTTGTAAATTTGATGTTCTGGTCTACAGTATTGATGTGTTCTGTAAAGGCTTGTACTTCCTTCTGGTCGATTTTAACCCAGGTGTCATCCACGTACATACATTAGTGGCTGGGTGCTATACCTTAAAGGTATTAAGTGCCTGTTTTTCCACTTCCTCCATGTAAAGGTTGGCCACAATGGGTGAAACTGGAGATCCCATAGCACATCCATGTTTTTGCCTATAGAACTTATCCCTGTATTTGAAATAGGTGGTATTCAGGCACAAGTCCAATAGGGAACACACCTGTTCTGGGTTAAGATCAATTCTGCTGGTAAGGGTGCTGTCTTGTCCTAGCCGTTTCTCACCATATCAACAGCCTCCTTGGTGGGTATACAGGCAAAAAGAGAGATCACATCATAGGACATCTTAAGGAAAAAGGACATACCTTTGAAGATTGTAATGTTAACATATTGGCAAAGGAAGATGACTGGTCCAAGAGGGGTGTCAAGGAGGCCATTTATGTTGGAATGAAAAAACAAAGCCTGAATAGAGGTGGGGGGGGGGGGGGCTGGACATCAACTGTCTGCCATGTACAATGCTGTTTTGACACCTAACCCTGGGTAGTTCCTATAACACCTCTTAGCCACAATGCAATCCCACCTTGCATTCAGAAGGTATCTAACACCTGGCTGTGATATGCTAATTGGGACTTTCCAGGGTACATAATTGCCACAGATTCTTGTACAAGTCATTCTGAATTAAGAAAGCCAGTCAGTCTTTAAGAACTAAACTTCAAGTCCAGTTGATCCAATTGAATACAACAGATATACCATGACCTGGATGAATGAGAACCTTCACAAGCATATAATATTAATATGTTCGGTATAATGACAAGAAGTGTTTTGTATACAGATCAAGCTCAGGTTCTGAAAAGAATTATGGCACAGTATTTTTTTTATTGAAATGGAAAGTATCCTTTCTGTTTTACTACCAGTCTGAATGAATTGGTTTCCAATTGTAATATTTCTGATCATTATTAATGATGTCCTTGCATTTTTTAGAGGTGGGTAATCGATTTGTCTGTAAGCATCCAAGAGATGCCTCAAGAAGTTTGTCAACAGTTGGGGGATTTATTCTCTGCATTAATGCCTGAAATCTGCTCCCTGGGCCCAGACGCTGTGGCTGAGTGTAGAAAAATGGACAACGATAAAATGGACAATCTTCTCTCTTTTAGCTTTTTGGGGGTTCTCTTCCTACATGGCAATTTTCATTTTGGGGGTGGACATACCCTTTAAGACATGGCCTGTAAGTTACTTTCCCTTAGCCTTCTTACTTCATGTAATTCACAGTTTTATAACTCTCGTTCTATTGCAGAGAACAAGCCCTGTTTCCGTTGGGTCATCAAGGTTTGCAAATCACATTATGGCCATAATGACAGTTACCAAACCAATAGGCCAGGAGGTTGTCTTAAAGTCGGGAGTTAAGACTGTAGTGTTATTGTATAGTTTTTTTCTTGAAAGACAATTCCTTTCTGCACCAACCATATCTACTAAAACAGATTTAATTGCTCTTTTGTAGAGATGCCTTTTCAGGCATTCAACCATTGGTACATGTTCCCCATAAAATTTCACAGCTACGAATACAATGTAGATGCTCTCTGGCTCCTCCCACAGTCCGTTTTTACTGACACTCTCTATCTCTAACAAAAAATATGTCAATGAAATGGAGGACAAACTGGGGGAGGAGCAAAAAAGTTGTCAGTTACTACATAATTATAGTTTCCCTTTAAATGTTGGAGACGATAAGACATCCAACACACTGGCTTCCAAATAGTGGCCACTTTCTCAGAGCGCCCTTTATAGTTTCAAAGCAAAGGCCATTTATTTTCTAAGCTGTAACACTTAGATTTGCATTGATTGTGTTGTTAGTAAAAAGAAGAAAACAAGAACTTTCTAGAACATTCTAGTTTGCCTTTGGGATTCCTATTTGAGTAGGGCTGTGTGTGCCATTGTTTGGCAGGGCGGTTTTCCTACAACATCTGTAAGCGGTGGAAGCGTTTTACTGTTACTCTGCCATATAAACATAACTAGACTATAATGATGATTATTCTACATCATTTGGTTACAAGCCCTTACACCGTGACATTGTCAGTCTGGTAATCTTATTGTTCATTTTTTTCCAGTTCATTGTTCTTTCTTTCTACATCTCCTTTAACATGTTTTTTTTTTTTTAGCTTTTTTTTATAGTCCAAAAACAAAAGGTTTATGGGTAACAGTTAACCCTTGGTGTTCTCACATTCCATTCTTACTAATAAGCCACTTTCTTAAAGAAACAAATACCATTGCAGATTTTTTTTTCTTTTATGTACCAATATTCCGTTAACGCAGCATTTCCTGTCAATAAAAATGTAATGCGCAGTTCGTTCCAAGTCTTAAAAAAATAATGGTGCCTTTTTTTTATTTTGTTTCTCAAGAGGGAAATAAGTTAAGCTTTTTGCATTATATAATCCGTATCTCATTTGGGCCTTAAAGAAATCAAATTTCATGTTGTTGTCTCTGGTTAATCTCCAGGGATCTAGTTTGTAATGGAATTGGAATCTTAGTTTATTTTTTGTATCTTAACCAACACATGGTGTTTGTGCAGTTAGATGGAAAGCTGCTAACTATATCTAATGTCATTACCGGCTGTTTAAAGGAAAAGTGTGATAATTAAAGCCACCAGGGTTGGTGGATTGGGGCAGAGTTTGGGCTGAGGTTCTGCGGAAACCAGTAGAATTTCCTACTTGGAACCAGCAGGGAGTTTCACCCAGAGGCACAAGCTCTCTGGGCAAATCTCCGATTCCAGATTTACCAGAGGATGTGTGACTCTGGGATTTAAAGCCAGCTATTAGTTGACGTTAAATACTTACACGCAAAGATCCGCACAGCCTGTAGTAAATTGCTCTGTGACGTGCCTCATGTACTCACACAGCCACGGCAATCCAATAATTACCGTATCGCAGCGCTCCTCTGTAAATTACCCTGCAGGAGTTTTAACCAGTTCAGTCGAAATCCGGCACATCTTTACTAAAATAAATTAAGTTTAGGTGATTCATTCTTCCAAATCGGAGGAAAAGACGATTTCGGTCACACTGTGACAAACGGTTGGGCAGGCCACAATATGTGTTCGTTTTTTGTTTTCACAGCTAAGTCTGTGTGTGTGTTGGTTTCCCCCCATCTATTTATATATTGGACTAACTAGTGTGTTGGAGACTGGTGGAATACTCCATTGGAGGGAGATTAAACCCTGGATATTGGTAAACCAGTACCAAGCCATCACTCTTACATTGTCTGCCAGTGTGCACCTTCGATGCATGTGGCATGTAATAATTAATAACAAGTGGAATGTTACCTTTAGAGCACACAATGGATTGCCCACCCTTTGGTGCCTATCGCAATGCATTCAGCATTACATTGTTAATGTTAGTTTGCATGAAGTTTGAAAGATTTTGTAAAGGATTTCATTGATGGTGTATATTCAAAAAGCTGTGCAGGAAGGTTTTTTTCATGGGTGTCCATGCACTGTAGATCCAGAAAGATTTACCTTTAGATATACCTTTCTATCGACCTTATCTAGATTCAAATTTGTAAAAAGGTGCTTCCCATCTGTTTTAGGCAGTGGTGCTGTTGTGAGGCAGGTGTGGCTTCTGGTTGTGGACATGGCTTCTGATTGTGGGTGTGGCTTCCAGCTGTGGCTAAACAATTGGCAGATTCAAACTTTACAAGGGGGTGAGGACACAGGTAGGCGGTAGAGTCAGATCCGGATCCGACACAGAACCCCTTGGTTCCAAAATCCCAATGATCTTTCCAAATCCGGATGGATTGTCCAGATTTTGGGACTATTTTCTATAATTATCGAACGTTCGAGGATTATCGAAAATAGTTTTGAACGTTTCATAATCCTCGAAAATACGATCGGAAACTCGAAAGTAGTCTCTAAATGTATTTTTGAGGATTATCAGATGTTTGCGGCTATTTTCGATAATCTTCGAAAATAACCTTGAATGTTTGATAACAATCAAAAATTCGTTCCGTTTTTGGATTTTCGGATATTCAGGATTTTACCGAGATCCAGGAATCTGAAAACGGAATGAAACTGGTAAGTTTCAGCAATCTCTAGTAGGCGGATAGATAGACAGACAGAAAGATAGATAGATAGATAGATAGTTAATAGACAGACAGACAGATAGCTAGACAGATGATAGACAGACAGACAGATAGATAGATAGATAGATAGATAGATAGATAGATAGATAGATAGATAATCCCATTGATAGATAGAGAGATAGACAGAGAGTCGGACAGATAGATAGAGTTAGATAGATACATAATCCCATTGATAGATGGACGACAGACAGACAGACAGACACACAGATAATCCCATTGATATGCTGAAAGCAGATAACTGGGAAGCTGGTGGATTACAGTAAAAAGAGCAGTTAAATAACCAGGAAAGAAACACTGGTGGATAATGTGGAAGAAAAGAAAAGAAGACAATTTTTATAGAAATTGCCCCACACAGATAACTAGAATATAAGGGTCCAACACAGCCTGTGCAGTTTTTGTGCAGCTTGGAAAAGGGCAGTTTTCATAATTTTATTGAAAAAAAAAAGTGTGTGTATTTTTCTAAATGTTTCACACCCAAAGATAATCTGATGATCGTCTTCGGGAATGAAGAAGTTAGAATATGGACATCATTGCCTGTTTTCGAAGTCAAAATCCAATCAGAAAAATCACATTCCAGAAAGCGTTTTCCAGGAAGTGTTTTTTTTCTCCATCCTAATATTGATCTGTGTCTTTCACTAGCAAAGACTTGGGAAAAAAAATCTCTATTTATTAATGTATCTCTTTGATCTATTTGCAAATACTAGTGAGCTGTCCGTATGACAGCTTACTGTACTGATCTGTGATCAAACTCCACTCGACCACCAGGGCGCTCCTGCTCTACATATGAATTAATTTATCATAGCAGGTACTGAACTGCGATCTGAATGGAGATTGCAGTTCCGTACCCTACACTGGACTACCAGGGAAGTTCTATTTGTGAATGGATCTCTAGAACCGGCGGCCAGTTTATCAACAGTTTACTATAGCAGGAAGTGAACTTGCAATCAGTGATGATCGCAAGTTCATTATCTTCAGGGCTGTTTGGGGGAAGACCAGGAGAGGTCCCCGGCATCAGAGAAAGTCCTATGACATCACCAGGACTCCCTTATTGCTGCAGTGGTGGTTGCTGCAGCCGACAGTCATGCGACCGATTGTGTGGTCCCATAGGAAACCACATATTCGGCCGTGATTTACCAACAGGTCCAATCGCCGTTTATCCGATCCAGACAGCGGTCTAAACCAGTGGCAATTTTTGCCCCAACCAACCGATACACAGTAGTATCAGTTGTTTGGCCTGAAAATCTGCCTGTATGTACCCAGGCTTAATACCAGTAATTCTGCACAGAAATGCACAGAAAATAAAGTACTGTATATACTCGAGTATGAGTCGAATTTTTAATGCTGTAAAGTTAGCCTGAAAACCTAACCTCGAACCTAAACCTAAACTCGGGTCAAGTCCTAATTTAGATCCAAATTCTGCAATTGCAGATAGTAACCAGTAGGTGGCGCTGTGTTAACCTGCATAGAAAGATACAGGAGCTGATCTGCCTTTACACTTCCTGCTTCCTGTAGTCTGACTGCTGGACTCACCCAGCACTGTCACTGCTCATCTGGATGCTGTAAATCTGATGGGTCTCCTCAGTTTGGGGCAAAAACTGTTGCTAGTACAGCGCAAATGACAGCTTGAAACTACAACTCTAAGGTGACATTTTTAACTATTGGGGTCAGAGAGTCCTTTACTATATGGGGATCAGAGTGCCCTTTACTATATGGGAGTCAGAGGGCCCTATACTATATGGGGTTCAGAAGAATTGTAAATGATTAGTAAACCTTGCTACTCCACATGTTTAGAAACTGAAACTCCCAGCAACAAAGCATGCTGGGAGTTGTAGTTTCCAAACATCTGGAGTGGCAAGGAATTGGGGGTTACTGGCACTTTATTTGGCTATACTTTATGGGCAACTAATTTCTACCCTCGGCTTATACTCGAGTCAATCAGTTTTTACAAATTAAACAGGTAAAAATAGGTACCTCGACTTATACTCGGATCGACTTATACTCAAGTATATACGGTATATATAAAATCCTTTATAAAACAAGGGAAATAGCACCATACTAAAATCATTTTAGGGACAAATACTGTAGCAGAGCTCTTCTGATACAGGAACACATAGGTCAATAAGAATAGTAATACATACTAGAAAGGGAAAGTTTAAGTGTAAACTTTAAATTTGGCTTGAAAGGCTACATTTTGGAAGGAAATGTGTGTCTGTGTTGCAGGTTTTAAAACTCAATAATCTTGCTATTGCAATAAAAGGACACTGGTGTTTGTTTGTTTGTTTTTTACTATTGTTACCCTTTTTAGTATGGCTGCCACGGGAATGGAAGGGTAGGTCAATATTTGTTTGTACCTGTATCAGGTTGGGGGGTAAAAAACTAACAGGGTTATTCAATAAAAGTGCTTATCGTTTAAAATGGTGCTAATTTTGCCCCAACCAATCAGATCTTATTTAACCTTTGAAAGCTAACATCTGATTGGTTGGGGCAAAATTAGCACCATTTTAAATGATAAGAACTTTTATTGAATAACCCTGTAACTTTTTTGATTATTGATCAAAAAAAATTTGACTATAAGTATGGCTGCCACAGAAATGGAAGGGTAGGTCAGTAGATGTACTGTATGTACCTGTGTTAGTTTGGGGATTAAAAAAATCAGTTTTTTTGATAATTGATCAAAAATATTTTTTTTTAATATAGTTACCCTTTAAGTATTGCTGCCACAGGAATGGAAGGGTATCTTAGTAGGTGTGTGTACCCATTTCATGTTGGGGGGTGTGTTTTTTGTGTTTATGACCATAAAACTAACTTTTATTGATGATTGATCCAAATTAGTTTTTTGACTATAGTTACCCTTTAAGTATGGCTTCCATGGGAATGGAAAGGTAGGTCAGTAGGTCAGTACCTGTGTCTATGTGGAGGGTTAGGGGTATCAGCGTTTGTGTTTATGACCATGAAACTAACAGTTTTGATCACATGACCCTTAAACCTCTAAATATTCACATTTGAGGATTGTTACCATTATAGTCTATGGGAAAAATGTCCTGAAATTCGCCAATAACGCCGTAACGCTTCCGTGGATTCCTTCGCTAGGTATTAGCACATTTCTCCTATATTCCCCGCATGTCTTTACCGAATTTCATGTCTCTAACTCAAGAAGAAGAAAATACAAAGAACAGTAATTTGGCTCTTTAAGACAAATTAAATAGGCGGCTCATCATCTAAACTGTTAGGGACCAGAGCTCTAAAAATACTGGAACTAGATGTGATCTGGATATGAGAATCAAGTGACATTTACTGTATATACCCAATACAGGTCGGACTCTAATAAAGGTTTTGGTGTAGGAACATAAAAAAAGATTTCTACCACTATTCCCATGTAGTCAATACATTTAGATCTTATCGATGAAGCCTTTAAATTGGGTTGAATAAATTGTATTTAGAAAAAGTCTTAAATAGATTTTTTAATTCTGCCTTTATTTTCACTTTGTATAATATAATAATAATATATTCACTTTGTAATATTTCACTATGATATATAATTAGCTTATAGAGAGTTAAACCAGAACTATACTCACCTCCACCCGTTCCACCAGATCCGGCAGTCAGAAGAACCCAGGGTGAGGACCTAAACTTCCAGGTCCCCCCCGCTGTGTTCTCCTTCTATCTACTGTAATACTTACTTAAAGTTTGGTTCCTGGCTCCGATTCCACTTCTGCCTTTGCAATCCCAGCCAATGAGAAGACACTCTTCTACAAAGCGGCGAAAACTGGCAGCGAATTGTGATTACAGCCACCTATCGCCATTTTTAAGTGTGTTCTTGCATTACGTTTGGCTATTTAAAATTGCCAAGTCTGAGGTGGCAAAAACGCATAAGTGCTTATATATCTAGCCTGCTAGTGGGTACATTGTGTGGTGTTTCTTAATTCTAATAAGGGTCCACAGGGGTGTTAGACCATTTTCCAGCTTTTACAGTAATAAGATCAGGAATACCTGTTTGCAGGGCCGCTCCTAGGCATAATTCGCCTAGGCAAAGAGCTAAGGGCCCCGATGTTAAACCAGGACACCCAGTGTTCTCCCTAGCATCTCCCTGGCAGCTTTTACTTGCTGTGTTAGATCTGATCTCCTTGTACTGCTGTAATTTGTAACATTGTAGTGAGTAGAGCTCATTCTACTTGGCCCCTGTGACTAGCAGCCATGAGATCCCTATCCCTGCCTCTTTCTTCCTTCCACCCAACTCTCCAATTGAAACTAGTAGGTGAGAAGTGAAGAATTTAATAATAATATAATAATAACCAATATATAGTATATTGAACAATAATATAATAATCAACAATGCAATGAACATGGAAAGCAGGTAAATACTGTATACCATGTCAATGCTGGCAGCTGAAAGGGTTAAAGGGTATGTTGACCCTTGAAATGATTTTTTGTTATATCAATCCCCCTGCCCCCCAGCCCTAACCGCTATATTTATTTTATTAGAAAGTTCCCCAAACTTTACTTACCTCCCCTCTTTCCTCCGCCTCGGCCCTCTGCTTGCGAGAAAATGCAAGCAGAGGGCGGACCGGCAGTCGCGTCCTGATTGGCTGAGCATCAGCCAATCACAGACGCGGCTGCCGGTCATTCAGTGCGGCGGAGGAAGGGGGAGGTAAGTAAAGTTTGGGGAACTTTCTAATAAAATAAACATAGCAGTTGGGGCTGGGGGGACAGGGGGATTGATATAGCAAAAGGGATTTACACTAGGGGGAGGGAATCCTAATCGGGAGGGAGAGGGAGGGGGAGAAGGGCTGCAGTACACATGCCAAACTTCTCCCGGAGGCCAGGTAGGAGGCAGAGTCCTATATGGACCTGCTATCCTCCTGGTGGGCAGTTTTTGGGACTTTGGGGGGGATTACAGGAGAACCATATGGAGCTGGGATGTGAGGTAAGGATTACACTACACTACATGATGGGGCCAGTAGTGGGGGGGATTATAGTTTTGGGGGTGGACATGCCCTTTAATACTCTGCTGGCACTGAAAATATTTATAGCAATACTCTAGGAAAGTGCTGGCACTGAAGGGTTAATGGGAATACTCTGGGGAAGTGCTGGCACTAAAAGTGTTAATGCCAAAACTGTTGAAGAGATAGGTTACACTACTTCACTTCTAAGCACAATGGGATTGCGATCTGATCACGCTAGGGCACCAAGATGGCTAGAAACTTCTCTGCCTGTTTGGGATCATGGGAGTATCTGTCCATCGTATGTTGCACTAACAGTGGGTTACGCTATCTACTCCTCTTTCTCTTTTAGCTGGTCTATTCCTTTGATATGCTGATTGTGCCATAATATTTGTTACACTACTGACTCTTTATATTGCACTTACTGTGATGGCCTCATATTAGGTATTACTATTCTTATAGACCTGTGTGTATATATATCGGATGATCATTAATAATAGATTTTGTATATACTTCATTCAGAGTGCATTCGATTCTATTATGTTTTACTGCACCTACCTACATAGTAATGTGGCTAGTGCCCTGCAACCTGTTTAGTATCCAAATTTATATTGAAATCCTTTATTTTATTTTATTGCTGTTGCTACAAGACAATTTCAAACTCCTTAATAAGTATCACCTATCGTCCAATGGAAATAAAATGGCATCTCATGTTTATTTGGCTGGGTACACATGGTAAGATCATTGCTGGTCCCAGTTGGCTGACAGTTTTCCCAAACCAACTGTACGACCACATAAGAAGAACGGACTGTGATTTACCGCCATGTACGATATTCTGTTCTTCTCAATACATGGAAATATTATTTGGGTGGGCGGTGTCCTTGCAAACTCATACTTAAAGGGCATCCCCACCCCTACTATAATATGTTGATATACTGTAGTCCACCCCCTAAAACCCCATTTACACTATACTTATATTTAGAAGAGAAGTTTGCAGCGTTAGCTATTCACCTTACAAATCCCTGAACCACTGGCGCGGCTCCCTGCAACTTCCTGGTAACGGCCGTCAGTCAGTTGCATCACAACCAATGGCTGAAAACCATTACCAGATGAGTCTTCGCTGCTGATTTTTGCACGCATAAACGACATGCTGCAGCAGTGGAGGAGCCAGGACCAAACGCTGGTGGATCGGGATTTATAAGCTGAATATTTAACGCTGGGAACATCTCTTCTAAATGTAAGTATAGCGGAAATGGGGTTTTGGGGGTGTGGACTACAGTATATCAAAATTTTATAGGAGGGGTGAAGATCCCCTTTAATTGATTAAGCAATCTCCATGACATTTATTCCATTCTGTAATGTAGATTTTGTGCTATGGAATTTCAGTTTGTATTTTGGATATGGACTTGCAAGCACAACAATTACACCTTCCTCCCCTGAGTTTTTACACGTTTTAATACAGTGCTAGATTTTCTTGACTTTAGCTGTTGCAGAGACCAAATGAGGTGTCAGGAGAAATGCAGCCTTTCCAAAAGTCTTGGTCAAAAAACACCCATAGAATTAGGTAAGTAGTAACCGTTCAGCTGTATTGGATTCCAGACTCTAAACCAATTGAATGCCAACATCACAACACCGGGACTAGGCATTTAAACAAAGTACCGTAATCCAGTTGGCAGATAATCATTCACCACATAGATAATCTCAGTGGCAGTAATGTTGTCTTTGAACAAATAACCTACATTTTATTTAAAGCAGTTTGTATTTTAATTGAAGTTGTGACTTTCTGATTGTCTTATATATAGTCTGGTGTTTACATTGTAAATTTTTAAACAATACAAAGATTCCAATAGCTTGGCTATTGTTTAAATGCCTAATCCTGATGTTGTGATGTTGGCATTGAATTGGTTTAGAGCCTGGAACCCAATACAGCTGAACAGTTACTACTTACCCAAATCGATGGGTGTGTTCTTGACCAAGAAAGACATACTGATAGGTTGCATGTGTCAAATAAATGTGTTTAGATTGTAAGTGTTAGGTTTTTTATATATTCTCTATTATCACTTAGCCTAATAGCAGCCATTTTGTCCTCTGACTCCATTTTGTTTTATATTATTGTCGTGTTATTGCAGATGTTTTATTTCTAAATGTTCTGAGCTCAAGGTCTTTTGCCTCCCACATTATGTGTCAGCCTGACTCTATCTTCATATTCCAAGGTTTTAGTATGTCATCTGTAGACACTGTGTCTGGCCACGCCCCCTTTTTCTCTTTGTGAAAACCCAATGTAATAACTAAATAAACCGAGTTAGATTTTTACTACAAAATACTATTAATACTTTCAGTGCCAGCACTTTCCCAGAGTATTGGCATTAACACTTTCAGTGCTAGCAGAGTATTACCTTTAAGCTGCCAGCATTGACATGATATACAGTATGTACCTGTTTTCCATGACTCCTCCATTGGATTGTTCACTCCTCTCTTTCTCTAAGGGCAAGACCCCACTAAGAAGCATGCATGAATCGTGCGCCGGAGTGAAATAACAACATTGCATGATTCATGCATGCTACCCTGCGCATGCGCTGAGATTGCTTTGATGTTCCCCTATTGCAGCGCATGCAATGCGTACCAAAAATGGTGATCGCATGCGCTATGAAAAAGGTTGGCAGCCCAGTGCAGGGCTGCGGAGGTAATGGGGCCATCCCCATCTTCTTCTATTGGTGTGCTAAAGCATCTGATTGGTTAATATACCAATCAAATTCTTTCTGAAAAAATCTGATTGTAACTAATCAGAATTGGTTACAATCACATTCTTTCAGAATGTTTGTGTATGTGTTCCCCAGACCATTTCCTAGGTCCCAGAGCCATTTACAGTAAGTTACCATTGTTATTTTACCTTATTTTAAGGCGGATCTGTGCAGAATTTTTTTTCTCCCATTGACTTTAATGGGTTTTTCTGCGAATTTTTGAATTTTACCGCAAATCCGCAGGCAGAACGGATTTTTGCAATTTTGCCAATCTCTACGCACAGCCCAGTTGATGTGGACAAAAAGCTGAAACTCAACAGAAATGTTCGTTATATGATCTGTGACATTTTGAAAAATGTTTCTGAAGCATTTACGGGCAACATAAGCCGTTTTCATAGGCATATAAATGTAGCTGTGCTAAAACAAACACTCGGGTTATTAGATTACTTTGCCAACAGGAGTCATATTCTGTATTGTAAAATAAAAAGGCCACAATGGTTCACATAACTTTCACCGGAAAAAAGAAAATATTTTACAAGATTGCACAAAATGAAAGTGCAGATTAAACCTGGAGACTTGATCTCACACAGAAACAACATTTATATATTTTAAAAAATATATATATATATGTGGATGATGACCAAATGGCAGACGTATTTGGTGGCTCAGTTCAGATGTACATCACCTAATAGTCAAACACAGGGATAAACCAAACCAGCGAGTTTCGTTCAATGGGGTGTTTAGAATTTCTTTTAAACCCTTTTGAAGTCTATGGGAGCAGAAATTCATTAATAAACATGGTTTAATTTTTAGTTCAATATTAATATAAACAAATTGTATTGGGACCTGGGAAATGGCCTGGGGAACACGTACCAATGGCCAAAAGTCAGTTCCTATGAGTGGAAACTGTTATAAATTCCTTTGTTATAAAGTTGTATTCAATTAGATCAACTGGACTTGAAGCGAAACGTCTTCAAGAACTAAACTTCAAGTCCAGTTGATCTAATTGAATACAACAGATATACCATGACCTGGATGAATGAGAACCTTCACAAGCAAAGGACCTTTTTATTTAATACATAGGAAAAAAGGAGATTTAATCATCAGATGGTTGTATAGTTTGTAGAGATGTAATGTGGGTCTGAATAGAACCCGGCACGAACGAGCTTGAAAATAGCGCCAATGAGAGTAAAATCGATTTTTCGAGAGTCCTGGATATTCGAACATGTTCCCCAGACCATTTCCCAGACCATTTCCCAAGTTACCATTGATATTTTAATTGTATTTCATTAGAACTTTTTGAACTATTTGACTCCCATTGACTTTAATGGGTCCATTTTCGAACTTTCGAACTTTCCATATAGTTCGAAAGTTCGAAAACGGACCGAACTTTCTAAAGTTTGGCCATCTCTATTCCCCAGACCATTCCCCTGGTCTCTGTGTCATATACAGTAACCTACTATTACTATTTGTCCCTCAAAATAGACAGAAACTTTCAATTTTTTTTCTCCCATAGACTTCTATGGGTTCTTTTTCGAAAAAAATTGAAAATGGAATGAAACTCAACAGTTTCGAACATCTCTAATGGTTTGTGTGAAAGTTTGAAAATAAGGATTGTTTGTGCTGATAGTGTTAGTGTGCTGTGGTAAAGACTCGGTGTAAGTAGATAAATCTTTTTTTCTTTCAATTAAAGGGGTAAGCAGGGCCACATCTACCATTAGGCTGAGTGAGACATTTGTCTCAGGCGGCACCTTTACACTGAAGAAGAAAGGCGGCAGACAGGCAGTGGTAAACCCTTGACCGGTAACTGTGCATGCTCGGCCACGAAAAGTGTCGCCCACATGACTCCAATACACGGTACCTTGAAGTTGCTCCACTTCTGCTTCTTTAGAATCAGGAGTCAGCACACACACCCAGTTCAGCATAACATACAGCTCCTAGTCAAGGAAGGAAATCAGTGGAACCAATCAAAATGCTCCCATAATGCACAGCACTATTCATTCCTTGCTGCCTATTGGTCCTCTGAGGCTCCTCTCTTGTGTCAGCAGGTGATTAAAAGTCCAGCAGAGCGGGAGGGAGGGGGTGGTGTGGCACCGTGACAGTTAGGTGCAGATATTACAGAGAAAGCAGGCCGAGCAGCTGCAGCATGCAAGTGGTGAATTTCCATGTCCACCCCCAACTATAATTTAACCCACTACTGGCGCTGTGTAGTGTAGTAAAATCCTTACCTTACATCCGAGCTCCAAATGGTTCTCTGTAATGTCCCTCCAAAGTTCCAAAAACTGACCACCAGGAGCCTGGCAGAATCCATATAGGACTGCCTCCTGTCTCTCCTCCAGGAGAATTTAGCCATGCGCACTGCAGCCCCCCTCCCCTGCCTCTCCCTCCCGTTTTGCTCTCCCTCCCCCTAGCACAAATCCCCTTTGCTGTACTGTAGGGCTCCTACCCCCACCCCCAACCGCAATATTACTTTTTGCAGAAACTCCCCCGAACTCTACTTACATTACCTCTTTCCCCCGGGGTTCTGGATAGCTGGAAGCAGCGCCCGCGATTGGCTGCCTCTCAGCCAATCACATACGCGGCTGCCGGTCCAGTCCCCTGCTGGCAGTTTCATGCAAGCAGAGGGCCGTGACAGGTCATTGGAGGACAGGGGTAATATAAGTACAATTTGGGGGATTTTCTGCAAAAAGTAATATGGCGGTTGGGGCTGGGGGAGGGAGCCCTACACTACAGAAAAACTGGGGTGGACATGCCATTTAATTTTTATAATAGTCACAGAGTGGTATCACTGAGTGATTATTATAAGAACATAATCTACTTTCACTTATTATTATGGTACCTATCAATGTCTTTCATTATAACTGGTACTTAGCTATGGCATTAATGTTAAATGGCTCACTGAGTAAAGTAAAAAAAATGACTTCTTACGTTAAAACATGTACACATAAATATACATAAATATTATAGGTATTTTTTGTATATCTCGCTATTAAAGTGGAACAAAAGAGGGCTAGGGGTGTATGTCCTCCCATTGGTTGGAATGTCCACCTTCTTAAGGGGCAGGGCCAGAATGAAAAGGAACAGAGGGCAACTAGAATATGAATTGTACTATAACCTTATGTGGATTTACTTATTTATTTATTTTATTTCACTGACATCATTGTTTTAATGTGTTCAGCGACAATAAATCTAATTTATTCTAATCTAAGCTAATATTCAGTCCGTACCCTGGGTATAGCTTTAGTTTAATTACTCTGTGTCCTTTTGTGCGCCTCTAAATAAGGTTTGGCCTAATGCAAAATGGCTGTATTGTGTTGTATTCAGGGACAGAGACTTGGGTTGTTTGTTTTTCCATAATTTTATATTGTCTAATTATTTGATATATTAATATAATTAGTAAAGGTAAAAGGAAATCGTTTATGTATTAACCCTAAAATAAACCATTCAAAGAACATTATGTGCAAAGCTAATTATTGTGAAGGAAGTTGATCATTCCAAACAGTCCGACATTCAACATGTTCCGCTGAGTTTATTTGGATGCTCCAATATTTGCACATGGTTTGTAAACTTTGGCTCGTAAACATGTGAGGTGGAAGCTTGTGTTCCTCACACCATTGTATTGTTTATATTGTATTGATGTATGAAATAACACAACACGCAGCCCAGTATTCACTATTTGTTGACCACACTGGTATTTAATGACTGTTTTCTAAAACACAGACTGTAGCCCAATAACAGTCATCATAGAGATTCAGTATTCACGGTAACACCAACAGGTGCATCATTTGCATGTCCACCCCCAGAACACAAACCTATACTTACCTTCCCCAGCCCCCAAATTCCAAAATTGTTTTACCTCTCCATTATTCCTGAAGCTCATAATCATAGCCTTCACACAGATGCTGGCTTTCTTCAGGATTGCAGCAGTCAATCATTTCCACGACAGTGATGTCACTGCCAATGACTGACTTTGCGTGTGTGTGTGTGTGTGTGTGTGTGTGTGTGTGTGTTTTGGTGTACCCCTTGGCCATGCCCCCTAACTCCCTCTATGTACATATTTTCTTTACAAATGTCTTCACAGAGATATAGAAGTCCCTTTGAAAGCTGACTTTTTTTAATTTGCTTCTGTTTCTAGCAATAGATATATAAATAAAGTTTATAAATTAACCTGTATTCTTTGTGGTAGCTCTGGTGACTAAACATACAAATACTATTTTTTTTTTTAAAAAACATAGAACATGAGGTCATAGAACATAAATCCCCAGGTTAATTATGAAACAATACAAATTGTCAACTGACTGAGTTTACTGACTTTCTTTTTTTTGTTTATTTTCATTATATTTTTAGGAAAATATAAAGTTTTTATATGTGCTTACTTTATATATAGTAACTCTGCTGGGCATATTTTTCTTTTACTGAACCATTAATAATCTGTTTCTCACATGCATGCTTGCTAGGAAAAAACTCCTTTTCTTTCCTTGCATGAAAATCAAAGAAATTTATCATTCTTCAGGAGAGAAGCATTAATATATGTTTACACAAACACTGCACTGAAACCTCTGTTCCGTGTCAGAAGAAAGGATAATCTCTGAGCTGTAACACGATTGTCTGTCAGCTTCTAGGAAGCAAGGCTGGAGCTATGGACCTTAGTACAGGTCCATTTCATAGTACAGTTTAATTTCATAAATCACCCTGCAACCATAGTAAAGGGAGAGGTGAGACACATCTTTGAATCCTCATGAAAATATAACTTTAAGAACAACTTAAGGCTCAAGTAAAAGTATAAAGAAGTACCAAATGCTGCTAATATTGCTACGTTCACAAGGGTACACACAGCGCTACTGGCAAAAAAACAGGTTGGCCTATTATATGTTGCTAAACTTTAACATATTGTGTGTGGTTTTCAATAGGCCATGTGTATAGTTTTGCCAAAATATTGGTGGTACCACATTAATCCCATCAGACAGATTGATCTGAAGAGAATATACAGTCAGGGCTGTCCCATTTGTACCCAACCTAAACATAACAGAAACATGAAAATGCAAAGTTGGTGGAATGGGGAAAACAGAAATGAATTATTAAAACTAATTGGAAGAATAAAAAAAAAACAGAAACAGACATGCCAAATGTGATATTGGACTTGGGGAGAGGAGGGATAGAAATAAAACCATACAGAGAGCTGGGACAGGTTGAAGCCATTGAGATTCATTCTGAGTTTTAGATTAAATAAATAGTAAGATTTAGTTGTTTACTGTGTACAACATCTAAAATACACACATCCTGACAAAGGGAAGTGGAGGCCCTGAAATGTTGATTACACACAGTGTATTTCACAATAGATAGGATATATAGCACCACTAGAAGGAATCTGGATTGATCCCCAATAAGTGCTGTCGGAAGCAATAAACCTTTTCACATTATTGGCACTTCTGTACTCCTGGGAAGCGACACGGAGAGGTGGGAAAATTTAGATTGGAATCTGTAACATACATAGTAATGGAGGTTGAATAAAGCATCTAGTGCAACCTAAATGGTGCTAATATTGCCCCAACCAATTAGATATTATTTAACCTTTATAAGATAACATCTGATTGGTTGGGGCAATATAGCACCATTTTTAACAATAAGAACTTTTATTGAATAACCCTGTTATCCAGGCCACTTTTAAAGCTATTCAATGAACTTGCTATTACCACATCTGCTGGAAGACAGTTCCACAGTTTTATCTACCAGAACTTTTTTGATTTGAGATTCACTTAACACCTTACATTTATGAACATTGAATTTGAATCTCATCTGCCATTCTGCTGCCCATACTGATAATCGATCTAAGTCTGCTTGCAGCTTGGGACATTGGTTAACGTGACTTTAAGACACAAATAGCCGATAACGGATCTCGGTACATAGCCCTATTAATATCTAGTATACATGAGGCTGGGTACACACGGGCAATATATACGATAATATTGGTTGGTTTAGCAAAAAATCTCCTGGTGTGTACCCAGCCTGTACCCAGCCTAAGTAAACTATAACAGGAGAGCAACATTGGCTTTTAACTTTATGTTAATCATTTAACTATGTAATGAGTAACTAATATGGGAAAATAATAATATATAACTTTAACCACATGGACATATATATCTATATATTGTATATATACAAGTCTGTACTGTATATAGAAAGTCTCATTGGATGAATGGATGACTGATGGTACCGAAACATGAATGGGAAAAGTACCACAAATTAAAACTGCTAAATGAAAGTTAATAAAATAAATGTTTAGAGGAAAAATCCCCAGAAAGCTTTGGTGAGTCGGAATTCTTTTAAAACCCGGGGACTTGGTTTCTTCTTATTTTGGAAAACTTCCAAATCCTTATTGGAGCGAAAACCCTTCCAGATCCCACTACATGTGGAGTTGAAAATAGTTCCAGATCTATAGAAACAAGGTTCATTAAAATAACAAAAGTTAGAAACCAGCATTTGATGAATGAAGTCAATACATTAGGAAAATAACCAACTGAGGAGTTAATATTGCTGTGGTTTGTCTCTTGCGTTATTATTGAGTTAACTGATTTTCTTTTTTCTCCTGGTTGGTTTTAATTCCATTAATGTTATTATTCTTTGTTTTATTTGTAAGGAGAAAATGGACCATTTTTCCCATATAAGGTTTTTTCAGGACATGTTTTAATACTTATGGGGAAAAGGAAAGCTGAACGTTATAGAGTTTTCCTGCAGCCAACTTCTACTCTTCACTGTTCCCCTTATAAAATGACTATTCTCGGGACCTTACTTGCGGCATGTAGGGTGTTGGTTCTGTTGGTTTGTCGTGTTTGTGTTGGTTTGTCTGTGTTTGTGTTGGTTTGTCTGTGTTTGTGTTGGTTTGTCTGTGTTTCTGTTGGTTTGTCTGTCCCCTATAGGTACTTGGGAAAGGACATTTTGCCCCTTTTTCCAGGAAGAACCAGTTACCAGAAGAAACTTCTTAAAGGGCATGTCCACCAAATTTTTTTTTTTCATTATATGAAAGTTCCCCTCTGCCCACCCCCAACCATCATATTATCTCATTTAAAATGCATTTAGAGTGATACTTACAGCCCTTCACTCCCACGTCGCTTTCTTCCAGCTCCCTGCTTGCCAGGACTTGCAAGCAGGGGGCCAGTCCGTTAACCGCATCTCTGATTGGCTGAGACACAGCCAATCACAGGCGTGGCTGACGTCACTGAAAGCGGCGCAGGAAAGAAGGGCTGTAAGTACCGATCCAAATGCCTTTTAAATTAAATAATATGGTGGTTAGAGCTGGGCAGGGGGAGGTATCATACCTAAAAAGGATTTTACGCTAAGTGCAAACCACAAGAAGGATGGATCCGGATGGTGGGAGGGAGGGGGAAAAGGGCTCCACAGCGCATGTCATTATTCTCCCGGAGGCAACACAGGAGGTAGGGACAGCAGGAAGACAGCAACTACCCTTCAGTTTTCTGGACTTCTGGACAAACACTGCAGGACAACCATAAGGAGCACAGATGTAAGGTAAGGATTTTTTCAAACTTTATAGTGGGGACAGTAGTGGGTTCAATTATAGTTTGGGGGGTGGACATGCCCTTTAACAAAATCTTAACTTATACTTATTAAATTTAATATTAAACTGGGTACACACAGGGTTGGTCCTTTATCTGTAACATGTGCCCGCGCGTAACAACCATTTCCGATACCGACGAGCCTTATGACCAGAAAATTTCCTTTGGTCACTGTCCGTCCCCTGTACTTAAGTATAGGGAGTCGTCCATGATCGTAGTGTGTGGCAGTCATGATCAATCACCCTATACTTTCTATACGGAGCATGCCATGTGCAGCCACAAGATGACAGACAGAATCTTGCAGATTGGTACTGTGTGTACTGGACTTTAAAGGGAAATACATTTTCCCTCAAAAACTTTTACTTCAATTAAATGATGTCCAGGAAGTTGGAACCCATTTGTTGTACGTCAGTTCTTCTGTTTTAGATTAAACAGATTAAACCACAGTACAAGGCAAACATTTGCATTTTCTAGATAATTATTTATGGATTAGGGTAATCCCATATTATATTGCAGATGCAGAAACATTATCATACATACCAACAGTTTCACAGGGTCATTTCTTTAAAGCCACAAGTGCAAATCGTGATACTAGAGATAAACAAAACAGGTGAGATTCATTCTGCCAGTGGTTCCGTGGAGAGTGTAGCAATTCCACAAAACTGAAGAATTTTATGTACAAGGCAGTGGAATTTTTGGCATTGAAAGGGGGTTCAATAAAAGTTCTTATTGTTAAAAATGGTGCTAATTTTGCCCCAACCAATCAGATGTTATCTTTCAAATATTAAATAAGATCTGATTGGCTGGGGCAAAATTAGCACCATTTTAAACAATAAGAAATTTTATTGAATCTCCCTGTGAATTTCTAATTTTCTACATTGTATATTTTATTTTCAATTACCCCTCTCCGAAAAATGCCCAAAATTCTACTAGATCCGAGGTGCAGTTTTGAAATAACGTCCGATGCAATATTTAGTGCAATTAGTGCAAAATTTGTGTAATATTGGGTTAGCATGGTTTTTGCAGTAATTTCACACTGGCCATACCTTTCCAAAAATATACGGAAATATCGCTGCATAGCCTATGTAGTAAATGCTTAGTTAATATTAGCGCAACAATTTTGAGCTAATCTTAACGCCATTGCTACTGTGGCATACAGGCCAATGTAGTAAAAAAGTTACGTCGTACCTGACTGTGATTCCCGCAATGCAGTGAGTCTTGCAAGGGAGTTTAAAGCATTGCGGGATGGCGGCCAGGTAAGACGGAACCCTTTGTTACTACATTGGCCCATAAGACTCATTCCTGTTTAATGTACATGCTCCTTATATTGAAAAAATATGTGTCCCATCAGATAGGTCTCTGATCAGACAGGTCTCCGATTAGACAGGTTTTTTTGAGCGCTCACCTGAGAATCCCATCTTCTAGCTCTTGGTCATTTTTTTGTTTTCACTAGAGATGGGATCTGGTCTAGACACTAACCTGGATCCGAATTCGGATGGATCGTCCTGATTTCGGGACTTCTGAAAAATTTTTCGAAGATTTTCGAATGTACGGAGCTATTTTGATAATTTTAGAAAATATCTTCGAACATTCGAAAATCCTCGAAAATACGATCGGGGACAAAATCGAGTTTCCAATAGTATTTTTGAAGATCTAACATTCAAGGCTATTTTGATAATTTTCGAAAAATAACCTCGAACGTTCAAAAATCTTCGAAAATACGAAAACTCGAAAGTTGTCCACGATCGTATTTTCGAGGATTTTCGAACGTTCGAAGATTATCTTCAAAAATTTGTTCCGCTTTTGGCTCTTCGGGATTTTCTTGAGATCCGGGAATCCGAAAACGGAACGTAACTATGTAGTTTCAACCATCTCTAGTTTTCACCATATGAAGCTAAAAACCCAGTCTATATTGCATTTCGTTTTCATGGGAGTTTGGTAATGTGAGAGATTTGGGGACATCTGGGAAAATGTCTTGAAATGTCAGTTACAGAAGTGTCTACGTTGACTTCCATATTTATCAATAAAAATTTTTTTAAACTTTTTATCTTCGGGTGGCAAATGATAAAGTTTGTATTGTTATTCAACTAGAATTATTTTAGATTAGTCTATATCTAAGATTCCTTTTTACCTAAGATAAAGACAAAAGAATGTTCACTTTAAGTAGAGGCCGAGAACACATTGTTGTCTCTGTGTTTGCTTGAAATAAATAACTTGACATGACAAATGGCTGGTGGGAACATTACTATGTATAGTGAGGTGGTTGGCACAGAATAAAATACCTAAATACACAATTGCCCCATTCCTATTAAAATTAGATCATTTGTATGGCTGGCTGGGTATACATAGACAAATTTTTTGTCCCGACCGACCATCGCCCCCAGAGGCCTGGAATAATCACTGTTGGTCACAAACACCATGATAATATCGGTCGGTCACCCGAAAATATTAAATGGTGTGCACCCAGCCTGACTCCCATATTTCACTTACACATTATAGACAGAGCCAAACGGTGCTATTAGCTCCTCCCATTCGATACACACCCTATCTAATAACACCTGGCCCTACCTCTTTAATACATGCGCATGTACAGAAGGAAACCTGCCAGTGCTGATTGATCACTACCTTTTTATTTTATATTGAGCATATTGTGGTTCCTAAACGTACAGAATTTCTGTATGTATGGTGGGTATCAGTAATCTTTATCATTTCCAAATGACCGCGAGGCAGTAGGTGAATGTTTGTCTGCCTCAGGAGTGCTCGGAATGGCCCTCAGGAACGTTACCGTCGGAATTGCCCCTTTATCGTTAGTGTGCGTACCCACCTTCAGGCTGAAATGAGTTAATAACACTAATACAGTATATACATCATTCCATCCCATTTAAATTAAATAGCGCTGACTCTAATGAGGAAAAAACAAAACCTTTTCAAAGGGCCTAAAATGACAAATATGGGAATAAAACTACATAACAAGTTCAAAGCTACGTAAACCCAGTTAAATCAGATACAGGAGATCTGAGGGCACTAAAATCTAAATAAAGTACTTTAGTGTTTATAATGTAACTTTGTGGACTTGCATTAGGACAGTATTCTATTTGATGTCAGTATCAGTACTAATAAAATACTTCATTACAAAGGATGACACGTTACCTGCCATACGTGTAAGAATTTCCCTTAACGTTCCATAACATGTGTAACTATGCCTGAATCTCTTTGAAAGTGATATACTAATAAACAGTATTACAAATACAACAGCCGAGGGCTGGGAGGGGCCCTGTATCTGTGAGAGGGAAGTTAAGAATTGGAGGCCCCCTTGTCCTAAGGCTGGGTACAGACAAAGGGATATTTTGTCCCAACCGAGCATTCGCTACGAACGAGCGCTCGGCCAGGACAAATGACTGTTGGTTGCGGCAATAGTGACCGAGGCTGACAGTTTGCATGACCATAGGGAAACGCATGATCGGCCGTGATTTACCAACACGGCCAATCGCCTGTTTGTCCGATCCAAAGAATGGGCGACCAACTTTTGTCGTTTGGTCTGAAAAATATGCCTGTGTGTACCCAGCCTAAGCTCCTCTAAAGGTGCAGGCTGTGCTCTTTTGGTAGTTACACCTCTGCCTAATATAAGGGTATAAGAAGTCACCTGGAAGTTCAATGGCCACAATAAAAGCATTCAGCTTGTCTGTAAGTTTGTCCCATGGTCCTTTTATTATTGAGATTAAACTGCCATAAAAGCAATTGTATGTCTCCACTCACATGTGATCCATGTATAGCAGCAAACAAACATTTGAGAAATAAAAGTGAAAGAGAATAAATATTAAAGGGGAAGTTCTGTGCAAATACATATATGTTTAAGAGCAGTATTTTCCATCCTAATGACCATAACCTGTTTGCAGGACCCCTAATAGAGACCATTATGCCACTTGCCCTTGACCCAGCGCCTGGGCTGATTCAGAGATCTGAGCATGTATGACCCATCCAACAGCCAATCACTAAGAAGGACCGTTACAGAACCTGAAATGTCAGCTCACTAATGTCAACAGCAGGGAATAGCAAGGGGTATAAATTCAACTGATGTAGAATAACTAAGATGCATAATATTAACTAAGAATTTCCCTTTAATTTCCTCTGATCCAAAAAATAAAACATTTCTTTTTATATTTTGGGTTTAACCCGAGCCAAATATAACCGTCCTACTACAGCTTCTCCTAGCTCATATAAACAGAGGGGCATAGCCTTGTGTGATTAGATTGAATTGCCTAGATGCCCCCAGCATGACCCTCCAAAGGAAATGACTGCGTCACTGGAATCAACACACCAAGTCAAACAACGTTGGTTTCTGTGACTATTTAAGGTTGGAAGAAAATCAAACATAAGATATTTTGAAGAGCCCAGGTACAGGTATGAACGTTCCAACAGGTAAACTCCTTAGTAACACAGAACTCTTAACCTTTTCAACTCTTTTCAGTAAAGAATCATACATACCATTTTAAAGGGTCAACGAAGGCTCCTTAATGGCACTTGTAGCAGCAATAATGTGTTTGGCGATGTGTAGGCACTGACAGCTAACGGTTCATTTTATTGTAAAGTGTATTTACTTACCCAGAAATAAATCTACTTAAAATGTCTTCATTGAATTACACTTCATCCCAACAGTGATATAAATGGAATGGGGCCTCTTTAAAAGTTTGCAAATCGAAATACTGAAATGTAACCGTATAAAACAAATAGTAACTTTACTATGGAATGTTAGTGTCCCCGATAAACAAACAGGTGATAATCCCGGGTGGGCATTGCCTGTGTGTACAAATATTATATTACATGAATATCCTATTAACAATATCTTTAGCCTGGTACACGTAAACAGATTCCGAGTCAATTATGTCTGATCTATCGATTAATGGTTTGTAGGTTGGCAGTAGAAAAAAATAATCTGCCCATGTGTATTTAATTTATATTTCCAGTTTACAAATTATATGGGTGGGGAACACTCAGTTATTTTAGAAATTATATCCAATTCCAGGGCGAAAAAAGAAACAAAAATATCGGGCAAACTTATGTAGCTGGCTACGTCACCATTTATAACTGGTGCTTAGAAATGTCGTTATTGTCATATGACTCCCTTAGACTTGTCCAATACTTTGAAAGAATCCAACCCTACTTTGAAATATAAGAATTGTCACCAGGGAATTTCATGGCCTTTATAAAAGCACCAGGTTTTGTTTTGTAATACGCTCAAATTTTAATATAGGAGGTGCATTATTAAGATCTGAGTCTAGAAAGGCTGAATTGACATTGTACACAATATTAATATTTAGTAAGTGGGACTATACACTTACGGAGTGTCAGGTAAAAATAAAGTGTAAAACTTTGAGTGATATAATTGAATGGACCATTTTTCTTCATAGTCCTTGTAATCTTACTCCATGCGTGCAGGGGTACCCCTACAATGAAGCAAACTGAAACATTTGCTCAGGGCGTTGCCCTGTGGAAAGGTGGTAGTTAAAAAAAATCCACCTTCCTGCAATACTGCATTTTAGCACCAGTCAATGTTAAGTCAGCCCTCCAGTTCACCATGCAGTGTTAGTCAGCCCACCACACCCACCTCCACAAGCCAGTGGGTACCACTTGCCACGATTTACATTCTAAATAAAATGTCATGCGGGTCACAAAACACAAACCGACCACAAAATATGGCAAAAACGCGGTAGTGGGGATTCTTCTTCCCTGCCCCAGTTTCTTTTCATTTTCAGAAAGTAAATTTTTACATTGTAGTTTAATTAAAGGATTAAAAATTCGAAAATGACGTCAACTAGAAAACAGGAAGAACAGCACACACAGCATGTGATGCTTTATTGGGCGCTAACCAGTCAGATTAGTGTAAATTCCACGCTATTCAATGTGTTATTAGGTTAGCATGGGTTTTACACTAATTTTGCAGTGACTGCGTTATTTACAAAACTGATCATGTAGCGCATAACTGAAGGCCTTCTTACCTTTTCTTACCTGCAATGCAGTTCACAAGTCATTGAGCCCCCCAGCAAAACTATGTTGGGGCCCCCTCCCCTGCTTAATTTAAAACAGTTTTCTGGGAGGGCTTTATCTGTCAAAGGGAAAGTAAGAAGATGGGGCTTCCTGGCCCCCCTGCAGGGTCTAATCCCTTGGTAGTTACTCCCCTGTGAATAGACAATTCCAACTCTTGCTGCTATGGCACCACAAAGGGAAATGCGTTTCCCAAGACTAAGCACTTTTCCTGTCCATGTAAAGATATTTAAAAAGAATTCTGTGTTATCCTTTTATAGTCAAATAAACTCTTAATTTGGCCTTTTGGCTTCCCTCTCCCTAAACTGCAATAATATTTCACTGCCTTTTGTTGTTTTGTTTTTTTTTAATTGTTTATTTTAATTTCTCTTTTTTGTTAGCAACAATTTTGCTTCGGGATAACTTCATTTTGGCAATAAGAAATGGAAAAAAATCAACAAATCTATTAATGTTACCGCATTGCGACCAAAAGTCCTTTTTTTTTTAAGCGAATAATTGTATTTATTTTGCTTGCTGACACAAATATTTTGGCAGCTATCTATCATGTAAACTACCAGCCTGCCTTCAGTGCTTCCCAATAGTTAATAAACTATATGAAGACATTCCTATTATGTGGGAAAATAATGGTCCCTTAAAGCTGCTTGCTAGAAAGCAACGTCTGAATGTAGATTGTAATAGATCACAGTCCAGCATGCAGATTTCATTCTAATGTTTCTCCTTATAAAGCTGCATTGAGGCAGGTTTTATTTATTAATAAGAGGATCTGTTAAGTAAAGGTACAGTAGCAATCTGACAGTTGGGAGTTCAGTTACCAGCGTTCTTCCTATATTATTCTAATTATTATTGTGGATTTATATAGCGCTAACATCTTCTGTAGCACTTTACAATTACATGTATACATTCACATCAGGCCCTGCCCTGAAGAGCTTACAATCTAGGCACATTTATTTGACACATACAACATATCAGTATATCTTTTATGATTTTAGGGGAAACTGGAGTGCCCAGAGGAAACCCACACAAACACGGGGAGAACATACAAACTACTTGCAGATGTGTCCAAGGGTGGAATCGAACTTAGGACATCAGTGCTGCAAGGCATCAGTGCTAACAAATATAAAGTATATACAAAGTATTGGTAGAACATACGTGACTGCCATACTCTGTATAATCACAGCCGACTCTCGATACCTTAGCACAGGGATCCCAAATCTCCTCCGTACAACTACCTGGCTCCCCGTTAAACAGCAATTGCATACAAAATCCTTCTCCTAACATTTAAATCCCTTCACTCTGCTGCTCCTCCTTATATTTCCTCTCTAGTCTCCCCATATGTTCCTGCCCGTACCCTCCACTCATCGCAGAACCAGCTCCTGTACAGACCCCCCCCCCCCCTCGTACTGCTTCCTCTCGCCTTAAACCTTTCTAAACATCATACCTATCTGGTAACTAGCACAGTCTATGGTATCTATATATCTATATATGGTAAATCTACCCTTACATCCTACCTATCTGGTAACCAGCACAGTATATGATATCTATATATCTATATATGATAAATCTAGCCTTACATCCTACCTATCTGGTAACCAGCACAGCATAAGGTATCTATATATGATAAATCTAGCCTTACATCCTACCTATCTGGTAACAGGCACAGTATATGATATCTATATATCTATATATGATAAATCTAGCCTTACAACCTACCTATCTGGTAACCAGCACAGTATATGGTATCTATATATCTATATATGATAAATCTACCCTTATATCCTACCTATCTGGTAACCAGCACAGTATATGGTATCTATATATCTATATATGATAAATCTACCCTTACATCCTACCTATCTGGTAACCAGCACAGTATATGGTATCTATATATCTATATATGATAAATCTACCCTTACATCCTATCTATCTGGTAACCAGCACAGTCTATGATATCTATATATGACAAATCTACCCTTACATCCTACCTATCTGGTAACCAGCAAAGTATATGATATCTATATATCTATATATGATAAATCTACCCTTACATCCTACCTATCTGGTAACCAGCACAGTATATGGTATATATATATGATAAATCTAGCCTTACATCCTACCTATCTGTTTGTCAAGCAGCACAGTATATGGATTCTATATATCTATATATGATAAATCTACCCTTACATCCTACCTCTGGTAACCAGCACATTATGAGTATCTATATATCTATATTGATAATCTAGCCTTACATCCTACCTATCTGGTAACCAGCACAGTATATGTATCTATATATGATGAAATCTACCCTTACATCCTACCTATCTGGTAACGCACAGTATGGTATCTATATATCTATATATGATAAATCTACCTTACATCCTACCTATCTGGTAACCAGCACAGTAATGGTATCTATATATTTTATATGATAAATCTACGCCTACATCCTACCTATCTGGTAACCAGCTGTATGATATCATATATCTATTTATGATAATCTAGTCTTACATCCTACCTATCTGGTACAAGCACATATATGGTATCTATATATTTATATATGATAAATCTAGCCTTACATCCTACCTATCTGGTAACCAGCACTGTATGATATCCATATATCTATTTATGATAAATCTAGTCTTACATCCTACCTATCTGGTAACAAGCACAGTATATGGTATCTATATATCTATATATGATAAATCTACCCTTACATCCTACCTATCTGGTAACCAGCACAGTATATGGTATCTATATATCTATATATGATAAATCTAGCCTTACATCCTACCTATCTGGTAACCAGCACTGTATGATATCTATATATCTATATATGATAAATCTAGTCTTACATCCTACCTATCTGGTAACCAGCACAGTACATGATCTCTATATATCTATATATGATAAATCTACCCTTACATCCTACCTATCTGGTAACCAGCACAGTCTATGGTATCTATATATCTATATTGATAAATCTACCCTTACATCCTACCTATCTGGTAACCAGCACATATATGTATCTATATTCTATATATGAAAATCTACCCTTACATCCTACCTATCTGGTAACCAGCACAGTATATGGATCTATATATCTATAATAATAAATCTAGCCTTACATCATCCTACCTATCTGGTAACCAGCACAGTATATATGTATATATCTATATAGGTAAATCTACCCTTACATCCTACCTATCTGGTAACCAGCACAGTATATGATATCTATATATCATTATGATAAATCTAGCCTTACATCCTACTACTGGTAACCACACGCATTCACGCCAGACATTTTGATATCTATATATTAGTAATCTAGCCTTACATCCTACCTATCTGGTAACCAGCACAGTATATGAATCTATATATCTATATATGATAAATCTAGCCTTACATCCTACCTATCTGGTAACCGCCAGAATATGATTCTATATATCTATATTAATAATCTATACTTACATCCTACCTATCTGGTAACCAACACATATAGGTATCTATATATGATAAATCTAGCCTTACATCCTACTTATCTGGTAACCAGCACAGTATATGATTGTTTTATTGGCACTGCATACATCTCACTCCAGCACTTATACCCATTACATTATATCTGTATGTTACCAACCTAACTAAATTGTAAGCTCTATGGGGCAGGGACCTCATTTCCTCTTGTGGCAAAGCTCTAGCACTTCTATTTATATAAGTTATATATTTATGTACTGAACTATCTATGTATTTATCCCCCTTGTATGACTTTATTGTATTTTATACTGTACAGTGCTGCGTCCCCAAGTGGCGCTTTATAAATAAACTATACATACATATATACAGGGAGCCGACTGCAAATGAAGGAATTTTCTCATCCGAAACGTCCGTTCCCGATGCTGATGCAGAACGTTTGACTCTGTCGAAAAAGATTGTGTTTCGGTCGTATACACTTTCCTGATAAAGAGCCAATCCCACCAGTACCAACGAGATTGGCCCTTTATCAGGAATGTGTGTACCCAGCTTTAAAACCACTAAATAGGGCCTTTAGGTAGGTACACACAGCAAAGATCTTTATAAAACAGAATCTTTAAGGTTCTGCCTGTTGTTTTTTAAAGATCAGGCTACACACAGTTCCAAGTGTTTTCCCTAATATATAAAATATAGGGGAAACATTCGGGACTGACACAATCACTGGTAACTCCCTATATTGTAGTATAGGGGTCGACTACGGACAAAGGAAATTTTCAGGCAGTTCCAAGCAACCCCGAGGTCCATGGTGAATGTTCATCGGCCTGGGAAAAGCTTGGAACTGAGGTACACACGTTAACAGAACAAGGAGGGATTCCATCGGAAGCCGATATATCCGTCCCTTTATCGTTAAAGTGTGTACCCAGCTATACACGGGACGTTATTTTTCCAATCTATTTTTTGACTGTTTCTGATGATGATTCAGAGGCAGAAAACTCAGAATAATGCACTGACTGTGAAATGGCAACGAAGGAAAACTAAAAAACGTAACAAAGCATAAAAACAATGAAAACATTAATGAAAAATCTTAAAACATCCCAAAAGCCTCTCTGCTTGAAGTATAGAGCAAATCATCTACAGCAAATGATAACAAATCAAAAGGCAAAGGAAAGAAAACGTATTAGTCATGGCTACATTGCAAATGTAAATTAGCCAGGTCATTAAAAGCAAATCAAGGCAAATTGTGGTTCTCCGGGGGAAACTGTAATAAGCCTTGTGTCATGTTTTGCCAGTTGGCGTTCAGTTAAAAAGTAGCTAGTCTTTCTTTAAACATTGTGTTGACTTCCCAACTTGTGATCTATCCATCTATCATCTATCTATGTATGTCTTTCTCCATATATATTCTACCTGTCACAGTGGCATAACTATAAGGCCTGCAACAGCGGAGGGGCCTAGGAGGTAAGAGGGACCGCGATCCCCTTCCCAGATGATAACTACTATGCAGTAAAGATACATGTGATCAGCTGTTTAAAATTTCTGCTGTTTCGGTACCGGTCTTTTAAACAGCTGATCGTGCTTATCATGACTGTTTAAAAACAGCTGATCACGGATGCTCTGGGGAGGGGAAGGAGTGGTACAGAGGCCCTGGACTCCAATCTTGCAGGGGCCCTTGCAGTTACGCATCTTATCTGTCTATTTCAATCTATCTTTCTGTCTGTCTATATCTATCTATCATCTATCTATCATCTATCTATCATCTATCTATCATCTATCTCTATCTAATCTGTCTATCTATTTCTATCTAATCTATCTATCTCTAATCTATCTATCTCTATCTAATTTATCTATCATCTATCTATCTATCTATCTATCTATCTCTATCTCTCTCACTGTATCTCACTGTATAGATAGATATACAGTATAGTCTGTCTATCTATCTATCTATCTATCTATCGAAGTATCATGGGTCAGGGCCCCCAGAGGCTACAGGCTCCATAGCAGCTGCTATGGCTGATATGGTGATCCCTACGCCAATGCATCTATCTGTCTGCCTGTCTGTTTGTCTGACTGTCTGTCTGTCTATCTATCTATCTATCTATCTATCTATCTATCTATCTATCTATTTATCTATCTATCTATCTATATCATCTATCTATCTCTATCTATCTATATATCTATCTATATCTATCTATCTATCTATCTATCAATCAATCATCTACCTATCTATCTATCTATCTTTCTATCTATATATATCATCTATCTCTATCTATCTATTTATCTATTTATCTATCTTTCCATCTATCTATCTTTCCATCTATCTATCTTTCCATCTATCTCTCTCTCTCTCTCTCTCTCTCGCTCTCTCTCTCTCTCTCTCTCTCTCTCTCTCTCTATCTATCTATCTATCTATCTATCCAACTGTCTATCTATATACAGGCCCCAGGCTGCTATGGATGATATGCTGCATCTATCTGTTCTATTATTATTCTCTTTATATATCTATTTTTATCTCTCTATTTATTATCTATCTATCTATCTATCTATCTATCTATCTATCTATCTATCTATCTATCTGTCTGTCTGTCTGTCTGTCTGTCTGTCTGTCTATCTATCTATCTCTATCTATCTATCTATCTATCTAATCTATCTAATCTATCTATCTATCTATCCAACTGTCTGTCTATCTATCTATCTATCTATCTATCTATCTATCTATCTATCTATATATATATATATATATATATATATATATATATGTATCATCTATCTCTCTCTATCTATCTATTATCTATCTATCTATCTATTTATCTATTATTATTCTCTTTATATATCTATTTTTATCTCTCTATTTATTATATATCTATCTGTTTGCCTATCTATTTACATATCTATAATATTTTATTACTCCATATTAGGCAGAGTAAACATCATTATAAAGTTGACATACAAATAAACAGACCAACTTATTTCCCTATTTTAGTTTCATGGAAGGGATATCAAAGCAAATTAGAGACAGTTGAGAAAACAAACCATTATAGTTGTGAAAGCCGGAAAGGAAAAGTACATGGAACATTCAAATCGATAAACATTTCCTTTATAATTCACAAAGTAGTTTGGCAGTTCGTATCCCATCGGTGTATTGGTGTTCATCTTGGTTTGAGAATACACTGCAAAGTACGGATTTTAGAATTTTATCTTCCTTCTAGTACTGACATCAATGTTTTGTCCCTCCATAAATGCTTATTTTTATGTACATAATAGATGGATCTGTCTTTATTTAACCATGACCCCCCTATTATGCTTTGGTGTCCTATTTTACAAATCTGATTTTATACATTAAAGAAGAAACTGGTTTACGGCAAAACAATATTAATGGGACATATATAAAGATACCATCATATGGGAAGTTTATGTTGTACACTAATCTAACCAGTGGTCTGAGCCAATACCTTATATTTGACTATGCTACAGAGCAGTGGCATAACTAGAAATCACTGGCACAGGGCCCCTATCACATGTTAAACTCTAATGGGCACCCTCCATGCTTCACCCTTAACCCCCGGCCTCCCTGCGGGGGGTAGTTATGCCAATGTTACAGAGCACTATTTCACATGTTTTAACCTTGCACTTCTTGTATAGAGAACTGTAAACCAAGGGGCTGATTCAATAAATGGAACAAATGTATGTCCGTGTATTTTATCTACAGCAACCAATAAGATGTTATCTAGTTAATAAGAAACCCAGGAAAGCTCAACATCTGATTGGTTGCTGCAAATGAATTGCACAAGCAAACTTTTACACCTCTTTTCACATCAGCCAACAAGTGTTAAGCTGGGTTTAACAGTCAGTTTAACGATCATTAAATTGATTGTTAATTTCCGATCAGTAGATCGTAGATTTACAATCCCCGCATGGTATTCTAAGACCGAACATTCGTTAATTAGAGAATGTTCAGTGTAAATGTACGACCAAAGCCGTACATTTACTGCCACGGCAATTTAGCAGAATTGCTAAATTGCGATACCATGCATTTACAAATAGGGCCCTAAAGATCTTTACAAGATTTAATAAAACCCCATACCCTATTTGGAAAATATCAGTGCAAATTAACAGCAGACTCAGAAATGTCAAAGGTCATCAGAACATTATATAGTGGATAATGCACCCCCTACTGTAAATTATAAGGATATTAGAAGTCAACAAGGCGTTCAGTATAAAAGGGGACACCCCCTTAATCATTGCATACAATAGCAGCATGTGTACACAACATAGAAACTTTAAATGGTTCTCTTATGATGCAATAAAACATTAAAACCTACAGAACCCGCAGGAATCACATCAAATATGTATAATTTCAAAAAATGATATAAAAGTGCAGAATAATATCACGCAAAGTGAAAAACGTCTATCATGCAAACCCTTGGGGTTCTCTGGTTTGTAGGGTCCAAAATAAAAAAAGTAGAGATCAGTGTTTAAAATAGCTAAGTAAGCAGTAAGGCAGTTTGAATGAAATCATTTTGTAATCAGTGCAGCCCTTCTAATAACATGCATTAATATTCCAACAGCAGATCTGGTAACAGTAACTACATACCAATATCTTTTTTTTAATTTTTTTACTGAAAAACATTTCCCCTTATTTCTATGGTAAAATACAGAACATGCTATGTGACTTCAGTCTTTAACATTTTAGCAATAATAATGAAAAATAATAGCCAGTAATCTCCATGTGTGATTCTAGCCTCTGTGCCCCTTTAAATAAATATGACCCTATTCTAAATTAGTGGAAAAAGCTATCACTCTTGAACTTTTGGAAGTCTTCGAAAGATAACAAGCTTGTGCAAATAGCCTTTTTAGCAGTCTAGCCAAATATATTATAGATTTGATTCCAGAATGACATTCTTGAGGATTTGCAGAAGACTAAAGAAAGGAAACAAGATAAATTAGCTCCTCCTTAGTATAACACCTGGATCTTATCCTTATCTCCCTGGTAGAATTATCAGAAAGTTCCTCTTGGTGGTTTATTTATTTTGCTCCTGTTTAGAGACTTTCCCTGATTAATTG
The DNA here is from genome assembly GCA_019447015.1 of Hymenochirus boettgeri. Taxonomy (NCBI): domain Eukaryota; kingdom Metazoa; phylum Chordata; class Amphibia; order Anura; family Pipidae; genus Hymenochirus; species Hymenochirus boettgeri. The sequence continues at coordinate 267,670,697 of CM033473.1, read as the reverse complement.
CGTTTGTTGGTAATTGCTGCTGTTAACTAATGTCAAATCTAATTAACCTGTAGTGGCATCTAAGTTCTAAGAGGTCAACAAATCGTACATTCTAAGGACCACCACACTTTGGTCAATCATTTATTCTCTAAAGGACCCTACTTGCTCTTCTTTTAATGACTGCTGACAGTTTTCCCAAATTCCTATCAAGTCTGATTTTGACTTTTGAAGTTGCAGTGAACCTTTTATTCCAACAATGTTTTCTTTATAAACCTCTGGTGCTACAGACAAATTGAGATCATGTTACAGTTGATGACTTTCATGAGAAATTCTACTTTAAGGAATTCAAACAGAAACATATATATGTGGGTTTGTAGGGGGTGTACAGAAACATGGGGTTAAGAAGTGGGTGGTGATAACATAGCGAAGATATCTAGGGAATCAAACATTGTTGCCAAAATGAATACATAGGGGGAATTCAGTATCAAAGTTTTTCAGAATTTGGCTCCATAAATAAAAATACTGGTTTAAAAAACAAAGCTCCGCACTCACGCTGCTTCCTTAAATTAAGCGTGTGTGATTAGGAGCATTAGGGAAATTAAATTATGAACAAGTGTTCAATTCCTTCGTGATTCCCTACTGTTTAACCGAAAATATCACACAGTCAGTTCCCATTTGATCGGTAGGAGCTCTAGTAATAACACAGTGTAGTGGAGATACATTTAAATTGAAAGGCTTGGGAAAGATGTGATTTCCAGTCTTTATCTGATTTTTAGAGAAACTAAGAGCTGAATGCAGTCAGATACCATGTAGCTGGATTTATGGAAGTGAACAGAATATGGGGAGAATGTACCATGGGCACATTTGCCGCTTTGTAACACGCAATCCGAACACATGGGCAAATGCACACGCTAGTGTTGGCTAATTGGTGCAGCCACACTAGATGGGCTGGTGCCAGTTGTCCTACAAACTTTTTATCGGAGCAGATGCGATCACCATTTTTTGTGTGGCCTTGGCCTTAAAAACACAAGATCTTGCAAACTTAGAGGTGCCAGATTTTACTGGGCTCTTAAAGGGACACTAAACAGGTTTTATGTACTTGAGTAGAGTACATGAAATCTGTATCTATTATGTACAGGGAGGGGAGAACACTTATTTCCACCTCCCTGTGAATAATAGGACGCACGCCAATACAAAAGCTAGGCGCGTGATCGGGACATCGCGCTATTCAGCAAAGAATGAGCCGCGAATAGAGCGATGGTAAGGTAAGTGTTTCACTGTTCCCGAGCACCTCCCTATAAATAATAGATACAGATTTCATGTATTTAAAAAAATCCAGTTAAGTGCCCCTTTAATTTGTAGTAGCCAACCAGATGTCACCTTCTAATTGGGTTATTGCGGTTAAAAAATATCTGATACAGTCTCTTTGCTGCAGATTAAAAGCACGGGCAAATTTATACTAAATAAGCCCCATAGTCTATTGATTAGAAAACCCAATACAGGGCTCTGAATGGTTTATACATATTACAATATTCCACTTTTTAGACACATTTGATTTTTACTACAGTATATTTGCTTTTATTCCATGTGCCAATATATTCTGGTCAAATGCCACAAGTAAAGCTTGTTATCTGTGATTTTGTTGCAGATTCTATGTCAAGATCCAAAAGAATCTAAAGGAGACCATGCACTGTACTTTATCTTCAGATGTTCCCATAACTTCCAAAAGGCTGGAAAATAAATGGACCAGTCAAGAGTGTTGCAGTAAGGTCGAAAAGGTAAGAACCGTTGACAGTGATAAATTAAACTTCTCTGTAGATGAGCATCTAATCTATTGGTGTATGGCCAGCATAAGGCTGGGTACACACAGGCAGATTCCATAGGGGACTGTACGGTCGGCCAAACTTTATTGACAAGTCAGATTAAAAGTTTCTTCAATTTGGATAAAAGAAAAACCAACATTGGTCGGCAGTCTAAAAAGCACTGCTGATATTTTGGCCCGATCGACTGAAATACTAAAATATTGGTCCTTTGGAACAAAAAATTCTGCCCTTATGTACCATGTCTAAGGTTAATTTAGAATAATATGATCTTTCATACACAGACCTGACCAACCTTCTCATACATCTGTAAGGTGATCTGTTGTTTTTTGGGTGCCCTAAGTTACCACTAGAGATGAATGAAACCGGTGAGTTCCCGCAGGAGGTTCTGTCAAAATTCAGCAAAATTGAAAATGTAAAATGAACTCAATTGAATTCGATGGGAACTGAATTCTAGAATTTCGGTATCAATTTCCAAAACAGAATTTGCATCACAGCATGTTCCACCCTTTGAAATTCTGAAAGTTCCACCAAGTTCACAAATTTCAAAATGAGGTTTGTTGTAAAAATGGGACTGGGTTACTTACCTGTGATGTTCCCACAACATTCCTCAAACTGGGAACAACAATTTTTTATTTAAGGAGCAGTGTCCTTATTTAGGTAGGAGCTTTCTTGTTTAAGGAGCGGTGTCCTTATTTAGGTAGGAGCTTTCTTGTTTAAGGAGCGGTGTCCTTATTTAGGTAGGAGTTTTTTTATTTAAGGAGTGGTATCCTTATTTAGGTAGGACTTTTCTTATTTAAGGAGACGTATCCTTATTTAGGTAGGAGTTTTCTTATTTAAGGAGCAGTGTCCTTATTAAGTTAGGAATGTTCTTATTTAAGGAGAGGTATCCTTATTTAGGTAGGAGTTTTCTTATTTAAGGAGCAGTATCCTTATTAAGTTAGGAATGTTCTTATTTAAGGAGCGGTATCCTTATTTAGGTAGGAGTTTTCCTATTTAAGGATCGGTGTCATCATTGAATGATTAGTATTTACCAAACGGCAGTGTCATTTAATGCTCAATATTTAAGAAGACCCCTACTTTCTAAATATGCCATTAAATCCCACCAGTTATTGGAAATGACCCCCACACATGCTGCAGCGATTTCCCTAGTAATAAGAGTATCAAGATCAATACAATCAGAATCATTTTAGATTTTATTAATGAATAGGGAAAGCACAAACAGAATTATTTCACCAAATAATACACTGCAGCTTTGTATAGTGTAAAAAGACTTCCAGCATCTGAATATAATAACTGCGTACTAATCCAAGCAGACCACTTCCATAATTCGTACCCTTAATTGTTAAAGGTTTAGCCTTTCCCCCTTAAACTATTTCCAGTTGTTTATAAGATGCTGATTAACAATACATCCACTGTGTGAAAATTCTAAATGTAATCAAACACTTCCCCATTCATGCAGCTGTGGTTAACATTGTATTTTACATCTGCTGTTCTCTAGGATTTAGAGAAGAATTATATTAAACTAGAAGACACAGCTAAAAACCAGTGCTGATTGTTTCTATTGAGTCCCCACATTTTTTTTTTGGTGGTGGTTTCAGGAACTTTTGCAAAGTTCACAAGCCAGCTAGCGAATCACACTTTCCAGGGTCATATATTTAAAACTGGGGTTGAAGATCAATTCAACAGAAGCCCCTGATGAAAATAGAATATTGATGTACATTTATGTTCCGAAAGCTCCTGTAACCATTATATTTGTTATGGGGTACCTAATAATTGAGAGCAAATCAGATGTCTAAGGAGAAAGAACCCTCTAAAACACCAATCAGATAGATCCAGGGACTTTAAGGATGTCCCTCAACATCAGGGGAAGCACCTAACTGAATAATTTATTTAAAGGGTAACTCCAGCCCCAAAATAACTAATGCTATTTGGAAAGATCATCCCCAAAACCCCAGTTTAGTTTTACTCTTATCTTCACCCGACGTTCTGTCGATGAGGAATAACAACTCTGCTCCTGTTGCGAGCTGGTTGTGAGCGCGCTTGTAACCGCTCAATCAGTGATGGCGTCACGGCCATGTCTGACAGTCATTACCAGGAACTAGAGAGGAGACCAGTGAGTGATCATGTTGTAATTCCTCAGTGTGGGAGCACTGAAAAAATGTAAGATAATAACAAAAGTGGGCTTTTGTGGTTGATTTTTCTGAATAGCTTAAGTTAGTTTGGGGCTAGAGTTACCCTATAAGACTCCACTGCAAGTTGTTTAATCCCCATGACGGCACACCGCTATATGTCTACCCCATAGGGGTAAAGGCCAAAAGAGAAAAGAGTGGGATATCATCCCAACCAGTCCCTCCAAATATAAACTGTTATGGTGTTCACCCCATGCGGTACTTAGCTCATGTTGTGGCTGATAAGCCCATTGTGGAAATTATCAACTAGAGCTCAGATATGGGTAAATAAATTGAATATAGTCCTCTGAGCTTCCCCAGCTTATTAAAACAGACCCATACTAACAAGGCCAGGAAGGGCCGTTTTTAGGCATAGGCCACCTAAGCAAAGTGATAGGGTGCCTACAGTATATTAAACCAGGGCGCCCAGTGTTCTCCCTAGCATCTCCCTGGCAGCTTTTGCTGTGTTAGATCTGCTCTCCTTGTTCTGCTGTAATCTGTAACATTGTATTTAGTAAAGAGTCTGAACTCCACTCAATCTACTTTCTACTATCTACTACAACCAGATAAACGAGTGGAGAGGCCTTCACTTTTACCACCCCTACCCAGGAGGGGTTCCAAATTCTGGAATAACTGGTGTATACTAGGAACCTCATTAATAAAGCAAACGAAAAAATGTAGGGGAAACTGGTACAAAAATATAGGAATATTCCTTTAATAACTATACTATAAACCTTCAATTAATAATATTGGTACAATAAAGTGCATGAAACACCACATATATATGAATTATTCTAGATAAATAAATCAAGAGCACGAGTTGCAGCTAAAGTGTCCAGATTTCTGTGTAAAAATACATTTAGTTTGTGTAAAGTCTTCAACCCCACCTGTACCTCCTCCGAGAATCAGCCCTCCTGTGTATGTAGATCTTTCTACCTCCCACTGCGAATACCCAGTACCTTCCACTTGTGGCTCATCTGGTTTCTTCTGGTGATAGTATATTTACCTCCTCTGTTCTCTAACTCCAGATTCCCTTGGAGTTCATGGGTTACCCACGCGCTGCTGCTAGATGGAAGGCAGATCCAGTTGATCGTAGTCTCACTCCACGTTGTTATATGCACGATGTTATAGTGTAAAGGTTCCCTGGGATATTAACATTTTTTCAAGGGTTCCATAAGGATAAAAAGGTTGAAGAACACTGGTATAGACCCAATGCTTGCAAGGAAATGCATTTTTAAAACAGAAATATATTTATACATCTATTATTTATATTTGTATACAGGCCCGGCCTTTGATATGGGCGACCTATCCGACAGCACAGGTTGCTTTACCAGGAGAGGGCACCAGTTGGGAGTCTTAAAGGACATGTTAACTGGGGCAAATCATTTTTTAACTTATCACACAGTAATTAGGATTAATAAACACAAATCTTAAATCTGACCTTCCTATCCCTTGTTTTTTTAGCTCTGGGAGTTTTACTTTTAAAGAGGGTGTGGCATAGCTAGTTAGTAAAGAACTGTCAATCACCCAGCCCCTCCCCCTGGCATGTAGGAACTATCCATTCTATAAAAGTAAAACTTATTTCTCTGTCACTGTATGGCTAATTGATTCACCATTAAAATCAGGAAAGGAATAAGCATTATCTTTTTCTCTGTGCTATTTCTGTGCAGATAACCCCAATTCTGCAGTTGGCTGCTGTCTGTGTAGCAGTGTACCTAAATAAATCAAGTCCCCCCCCACACACACACCTTCAAACTCCTACAGCTAAAAGGAAATCTTACTTGATTCAAGCAGTGATTGCAGCTCCCAGTGCTGCTTACCTTCCCATAGCAAAGCAGTTTCACTTTCACTATAACACAAAATCACTGGGTGAATGCTTTTGGCTGTAGTGAGGCACATATCACCTTCACTGCACATGCTCCACACTCCATTTATGCCTTATTTTTTGGAGGGGGTGGATACATAGAGAGGGGACATGCATACTAGGCAGGAGTGAGCTGAACAGGACATGAGGAGATCTAGTGACAGGGAGCACTGAGAGCAAAAAGGGATCAAGTTCCTGACAGCACTAAAAATATAGAAAATGATAAAGGCAAGTCATTTTTTCCAGTTTAGTGTCCCTTTAAGTCACGGATCTGTAGGTCAAAGTTGTGCATCATTGCCACAGCCCCCCAAGTTATAGCCCTGCAGATCAAATATATGTATCAGCACCACCCCACAGACAAAGCACCAACACACGTAACCTTACTTAAGACGCCTGTATGCTGTGCTGTTCTGTCTGTGCATTTAGTGCGTTACGTGTTACGCAGTGATGCACGCAATTTATACAAGCACGCACTACAGATACTGAAAGACAGTATGCGCAGGTGGCAGACTTTATTTGAAACAGGCCAAGGCAAGCAGCTTTCAGCAGTGTATTATGTGTGCCATGGAGGGTGTTTTGGAGGGGGTGCTAGGCACCAGTAGCAAATCTTGCACAGGGTGCTATTTAAACTTAGGCCGGCCCTGTTTGTATAAATTATGTATTTTAGTGATTCGATGGCCGAGAAAGAAAAAGATAAATAATAATATATAATCATTATTTTATGTAGGGGTTCCCAGAGACATGAAAATTGTTTCAAGAGGCCCCCACAGATAAAAAGGTTAAGAAACACTGTTAAAAGTAAATATATGTGCAATTATACCTTAAAGGATATTTATAATCTAAAAATGAACAGTTTAAAAAAGGAAAGTACCTGGGGCAGGGAGGTCGGATTGATTATTCCTACCTCACAATATAATTTCATTTAAAGGATCTACAGCACCAACAGTTTTCATTTGCCAGGTTAGTCTTGGACTATTTCTGTTGCTGAAGCCAGGAGGAAGACTGGCAGAATCAGTTTTCTTTGGGCTGGTGCTCCTCACAGAAACAATATTGGGAGGTGGGAATTACCAGGCCTGTATCCCTGTCCCAAGTACTTTTCAGTTTAAATGTTTTTTAAATAAACTTTATATACACGATAGTTATCCTTTAATGTTTATCCTGTGATTCACACCTGTTTATACTGTAGTATAGGCAGCACAAGGATTGTTCAACCCCAAATGCATCTCCTTCTATTTATTAACATTGCCCTTTTTGACAATCTGTCTAGATCTGCCTGCAGCAATTGCACATCATCTGTTTTCAATGTGAAATTCAACCCCTTGGTTTTCTTTATTCATTTTATTTATTTTAGAGAACAGGTAATTATAGAATCTCCATTGCCATTCAATTCTTGAACCTTTTTGATGTAAGGTTCCCATTGGAGATGTTTGACTTTTTTTTTTTTTTAAATTTTCGAAAATGTAGAGATTCAAAAAATTTACCCATTGGAGTCTATGAGAGAACATTTTTTGAAAGTTTCTGTCCATTTTGAGGGACAAATAGTAATAGTAGGTTACTGTAAATGACACAGAGGCCTGGGGAATGGTCTGGGGAACCCGGAAATAGAACCAAAACTTATTTTAAATCTTTCCTCATGATCGGGCTGTTTTCCAGCTTCCGCATTCTATTTTCGAGAGTTACCGACATTAAGCGCTACTTATCAGTTATTTCGATAATCGTCTATTTTCGATTTTCGATGGTCGTCTACTTTCGATTTTCAATAAAAATTGAAAATTCAAAAAATCCGGTTTCCATGAAATCCGGGAGTTCCGAAAGTTTTGTCGGGACTTTGAAACCCTCAGATTCGATTCGAAACCGCATCAATATTTCTGGAACTGCTATTTCTCTGCTTTTTCGTGACCGACATAAAAATGCAAAATGATTGAATGTCTTGGGATCGGTCGGCAGGTAAGTTCTTATGTATGCGCCTTTAGACCATATGTTAACATTATTATAGGAAACAATGGCAGTAAGTAGTAAGGTTACTTTAGTTTCAGTGATACGGTGAGTAACTGCTTGTATCCTGGTCCTGACACTAAGGTTGTCACCTCGTCTCTGAAACTGGACCCATGAAATTTGCACATTGCACGTCTAATACATATTTCATTAAATGCAGGCTGCACTTGTTTCTTATAAGTCATTCAATTAAAACCCAAATTCTATGCAACCTAGGACGGATACACACATTTATTTTAGTTTTAAAATGACAACTATCGTTCTCAAACAAGTTCCCCTTAAATCTATATGTCCAGGATGGTGTCAGTACTGCTAGATTCTGGTTATGATGCAGCTTACAGCTCTGCGGCTTATTCCCTTTTCTGCCCCATGCAAATGAATGTGTGTATGCCTTTATCTGCACAATCACTTTTTGATAGCCCACCCCTAGGCTTACCCTGCAGAATGGGAGGTCTGTAGTAAATGTAGTTTTAGTAGCAAGAAGAAATACAAGGAGACAGTCCTACTTTAATTAATGACACAATTTAGTATATATCCCATCCTTTTCATTGCACAAATAAATGACAGTGGGAAAGTATATTATTGTATATATATATATATATATTTAATATACAGCTCATTCTTTAAACCAGGTGATCATCAGAGCCGAACTTATCGAGTTGGAACGGACTCGGACATCTCGAACTATCCCGGACCTGGATGTCTCCGACTTTCCGGACTTTTGATAATTATCAAATTCGAAAATTGTACGATCTTCGAATCATTTATGGGATAATTATCGAAAATCGAACACAGGAGCTTGAAAGTACCGTGCATGAGAATAAAATCGATTTTTTGAAAGTTCTGGATAATCAAATGTGTTCCCAGACCATTTCCCAGGTCCCACAGCCATTTACATTAAGTAAGTACATACAAAAAATAGTGCACAAGTTCAATAAATTGGCCAAATTATTTTAAGCCCAGTCACCAGGTCAAGGTTGCTTTGTTTAACTGGGTTCTAACCTACTGGTACTTGCCTTTTTGGCTACATGAGCTGACAGCTTCTCCTGTGTGGCCTGGATGCTTGCCAAAAAGGCAAGTACCAGTACGCTAGGACCCAGTTAAAGAAAGCAACCTTGACATGGTGACTGGGCTTAAAATAATTTGGCCAACTTATTGAACTAATTGCTTTTATTTATCCAGGGTTTAGCAGACTGTTTGTAGTAGCAACCTTATGGAGGTAGCCAATATGCAATTAGAATTGTTTGTGCACTAGAAATATATTTTTTGCATGTATTACAATTACCAGTAAGCTTTATTTGGTTCATATATATATTTCTATATTTACATATTAGATATACCACCGTTTTCACAATGAATTAGAGACAATCAAGCGCTACTGGTTTCACAATGAATTAGAGACAATCAAGCGCTACTGGTGGAAATGTGACGGTCCCTGCAAGGAAGTTGTGAAGAGAGCAACAAACCGAAGAAGATAAGAAGGAGTAGAATAAGAGAAGAACAAAAAGAAGAAAATGAAGAGGACAAAGTAAAAATTATTATATTTTAATAAAACGGAAACTAGTTATTGGGGGGGGGGGGCTGTGTAATATATTGGATTTTTTTTATAAGGGGTGGACATTCCCTTTAACCCTCTTTTTGTACTTATTGTTTAATGTGTGTCAGTCCACCCCTTATAAAAAAAAACCAATATATTACACAGGACCCCCCCCCCCCAATAACTAGTTTCCGTTTTATTAAATATAATAATTCTGCTCCAGCCAGAGGATCATGCTTACAAGCTCCTCAATTCAACCGCCGTAGCTCTCTGGCACTTCCGAGTAGGGCAGTCAGCTGAGAGCCGTGACAGTGACGTCACGGCCAATCACTGACTGCCATTCCCACATGATCTCCACTGAGGCTGGGGAACACAAAAAGACAAAGCAGCTGCAATGGAGAGGAATGAAGAGAATCGGAAGCGGCAGTGGATTGAGGAGCTTGTTAGTACGATTTCTCTGGCCGGAGCAGAATTATTAGATTTTAACAGAAAAGAAAATAGTTTGGGGGGACCTGTCTAATATATGCGTTCACTCTGCTCTAAGTCTATGACTCCGACTAATATTAGTTGGACGTACGAGACGCGTCAGGCAGACCCGTGTTTAGCGTGTACCAATAACAGAATCATTGTATAAACGCGTGAGGCAAACCAACATCTCCCCATGTACACCGAATAATCAATGGAAAGGAAATTCCAAGTAAAAAAAAAAACCACACCATCTAATACATATATATTTTTTTCTTTCTCACGGTTGTGTTTACAAAGCGAATGTTTAAAAAATACCATCGGCATGGTAACTGGAACAATTTGATCGTTTTACACTTTCCCCCTAGAATTTGTAAAATTCCGATGATGTCATTTTATCAAAAATAGTTTCAAATGTAACTGATACCTTAACACACGCCCAGGCCATACATTGTGCAATGCTCCGTCCACAACCAGAAATTGAGTTTTAACAGATGAATTTCTGTAATTTTTTTTTTTAACTGTTTGTTTTGGAATTCTTCAGGGTTGTATTATATTCAATACACATTACGATTCTCAAGAGGTATCAGTTGAACAAAGTGCAGTTGAATGTGGTTTGTCTTTATTTTTTAATATTTTTTTATGTTTTTTATATTTTTTTGTGTGATCTAAGCTGCATGTAAAACGTAGGGTATGTATGCTGAGAAAATTACTTTGCCTAATATTATCTATAATTAATATGTGTGATTAGCACTTACTGAGATGTGTATGTGTTACTGCATGTCTCAAACCAGTACTTAGTACTATTTTCTTCCCTCCACTGATGCTCCCTTTATCAGACTAGACTATCTGAGAGGGCAAGCATGCTCAGTAATCACTTTACGGCACTTTTGGGAATTTGGGTTATGTAATTTCCCATCAAGCAATTCACAAACTGTTCCAAACATTTTATTTACAGTAAACCTGTACATAGCAGAAGAGTTTATAATAATAAGGCTTTTCGAATCGAAACCCTCAGCTTTAGCTCTCCATAACCTGAATGCGGCATTGGGTACATTAGAGGGCTATCCCCTAATTTGAACGGCGCATTCGAGTGTTACCGGAACAATGATAACCCACCAAAAGTAGCGGTCCTAACCCTTGAATACGGCAATAACACTCAATTTAGGTTCACTACCCCTCAGATTCAGCGATAACCCTCAAATGCAGCGTTTGGTAACCCTTCGAATATGGCGCCAACCCTCAAATGTAGTGTTCGCTAACCCTCAATTCAGCGATAGCATCAAATGTGGGCAATCTATTTTAGTAAACGAAACTCTTGTAGTATTAAGGGTATAAAGCACCTCAAAGTACTAGATACAGGCTGCATTAAAACTTAACATCTTTATTAGAAATAACATTAAAATACACCCGCCTGGCGCGTTTCAAGAGCTCCGCAATCTCTTAGTCACAGGCTCCTTTGTTTTTTAATTTAGAAATATATTTTAAAATGTATTTTCTGACCTATATGTTAGGGGAATGATTATGACAAGTTATATCAGAATCTCCCAGCTGCTAGGAAGGTAACCAAGTAAAAAGCTTGCAGATGACTATCGTTAATGGCTAAGGCACTGTACACGTCAGGTGTGGTCTTATAGATGTTGGAATTTCTGTTCAATAAAGTTTTGCCCCACGTGGACCTGTCATTGTTTTCCTGAGTTACTTTACCAGTCTCATTGATTGGATGTTCTCATATTGCTGCTGTGCCAAGTTCTATTGTTCTCCCTCCCTGGTCCAAAAGAACATGATTACCCATTATTATCTAAATCCTGCAGAAACCAGGACATTGTGAATCTAGTAAACAGAAATCCTTCCTGTACATAATGGGAAGATTTGTTATATTGGTGGGGTTTAAACTTCAGTGCTAAACCAAATGGATTCCAGTCGAAAAGTCTAGAAACTGCTGTTTAAATGATGTATTGTTGTCTATCTACTATCTGGTTCCTATCTACTGTTCAGCAAAACTCTGTCTCTTATCAAACCCTCCGCTACTTTGACTTACATGTTCGCTTGTTTTACTCAGAGCTTCAATAAGTCATAAAAAATGTTTCAACTGAAGACATATTTAAGAACGATATTTATTTGTTTTAGCAGTAGGAGTATTACAGAAGCAGATTTCAGCATGCATGGCCTATACACATGAGATGATATTGGGCCCAAATTACCAACCACCATGATATTTTGGTTATTGGCGGCGAAATGGGAAATCAGATGAAAATTAGATTGGACTAGATGGTAAATTTTTGCCCAATTGTGTGGTTTTCAATGGGTCCCAGGAACCGACTGCATTAAAATGTTGGTGGTGGTTGTTTTTTTTTTTAACCAACAGACTACCAATTGGTTTATTGATCAGAAGTCCAAATGTACCCATGTGTACCAGACCTTACCAAGATCCTTAAGGTCTTCCAAGCTTCAAGGGAATGTACACCATTATTCATGTTACTGGTCATTGTCCTTACCTGCTCCCAACCCCAACTGATATATTTACACTTTCTTACCTGTATTACAAACCAGATATTTTAGGATAATTATTGTCCCAATTTGGCAGAGAAGCTGGACCCTCCCTCCATACAGTCAATCAAGGTTGAGACAACTGACATCACAACTAATGATTGACTGCTGATTCACCTGCTTGCTTACTCTGCCATGCTCAAGGTTCTAAAAACTCTTGGCGAGGGAGAGGCAGATACATTTGTCAGAAAGAAATAGAACTTATTATTAAATATCTGGTTAAAAATGCATGTAATAATCTGGTAAAAATAGCAGTTGGTGTTGCGGGCAGATTACTGATAAATTGCCAAGTTTTTGTTTTAACTTGCCCTTTAAACCTGTTTATATAATAGTTTGTATTTTAGTGCTTCCAGTGTATACAGAACCTGCTCTTTTATGTTTTTACTGAACAATGATGGATCCCAAAGCTTAATTTGATTGAATGGCTAAGCACATGGAACCTGGGTGGGGGAACGTGGAGACCTGTTCTCTTTTTACTGGATGTTCCACTTTCTTTCAGTGACTGTGAATATTTTTGACAGATCTGTTTGTTGCTGAATATTCGCTGATCCAAGGTTTCTGTCAAAACTGTCTCTAGATAATATTTATAACCTCTATTTATTTCCCTGCTCGTAGCCAACATGAAATGTTCATAGGTTTGATATGTCTCGCAGGCAAAGAGAGGATAGCAAAGAGAATGTTACAGTTAAAGAACGAGCGCTTCAGCTGTCACTCAGCCTTTTTACATGAAAAAGCAAAAGAACAAGGAATCCGATTGTTAAGATGAAAAGAGATATTGCTCACCAAATCTAAAGAGTAATTGTCCCTGCTTCTCCTGCATGTATACACACAATTCCGAATTCCCCTCTACATATTATAAACAACACAACATCTTCCTCTTCTGTCTACATAGGATAGTAACATTTACCCTCTGAGGCCTCTCTGGCCACCCAATTCGACATTTGAATCTATCGAATGTCTAAAAAATTGTGCGGCTCCATATCCGAATTCCCATGAGGTTCCATACATAGTAACTAGTATTAAGGTTGAATAAAGACATACGTCCATCAAGTCCAACCTATTCCCCTCTTTTTTTTTTTACCCTACCTAACAGTTGACCAGAGGAAGGCAAAAAAAAACAGCTAAAAAGAGGGAAAAAAATTCCTTCCTGACTCCAAACGGCAATCGGAAAGTATCCCTGGGTTCAACCAGATCTTATTCATTAATACCAGTAATTTTCAATATTTTTAGTTTTAGAAACTTATCCAGTCCTTTTTTAAAGCTATTCAATAACTTGCCATTACCACATCTGCTGGAAGACAGTTCCACAGTTTCACCGTCTCACTGTAAAGAAACCTTTCCTAACTGAAGATGAAACTTCTTCTCTTCCAACCTTAAAGGTGTCCACGAGTCCTCTGATATGCCCTATTAGTAACAATGCACCAGAGAGTTCATTTATGGCCCATTAATATATTTGTATAAGGTTATCATGTCCCCACGCAAACGTCACTTCTCCAATGTTAACAGCCCTACTTGTCTAATCTGCCTGCATTTCAAATCAAGCCCCTCCATTCCCCTTTTAATTTAGTGTGCCCTTCTCTGAACTACCTCAATTTCCAAGATGTCCCTTTTGTATATGGGATTCCAAAACTGCACCGCATTTCCAAATGAGACCTTACCAGTGCCTTGTAAAGAGGGAGAAAGGGAGAATATATCTTTCTCTCTTGAATCTATTCCCCTCTTATACAAGACAATATCTTGCTAGCTCTAGCCGTTGCTACCATTGCTTGTTGCTACAGCTAAGACTGTAATCTTCCAGAACCCCCAAATATTTTTCCATTACAGATGCACTTAACACAGAGTTATTTATGGTGTAGGTGGCACAGGATTATTAAATTCCAAATGCATCACCTTACATTTATCAACATTGAATCTCATCTGCCATTCTGCTGCCCATTTTTGATAATCCATCTAGGTCTGCTTGCAACATTGCACATCATTTGAAGTTTCCAAAGCTCTGCATAGTTTAGTGTCATCACAAACACAGAGATCTTGCTCTCAATGCCCCTTCTAAGTAATTTATAAACAGATTAAACAGAAGTGGCCCCATACAGAACCTGAGGCACTCATGCTTAGAACTTTAGCCCTCATAGATGTAGCTCCATTACCCATCACTGTCTGTTTGCGATCCAATAACCAGTTCTCTATCCATGAACAAATGTTTTCTTCAACAACAGTCCTCAGTTTTAATATTAGTCCCTATGTGGCACAGTATCAAAAGCTTTTGCAAAATCCAAATATCCACATCCACTGCTGTGCCTGAATCTACTTCTTACTCGCTTCTTCATAAAAAACATTAAATTTGTCTGGCTATTTATGATCTATTTTTCATAAATCCATGCTGACTATTACTAATAAGATGTCTCTGGAGACAGTCAAGGATATGATCCCGTAACAAAGTTTCCAGCACCTTTCCTACCACTGATGTTAGGCTTACAGGTCTAGTTACCAGGCTAATGACGACTACATATTACATTGGCTTTCCAATCCAGCGCACATCCCCAGACCAAAGCGAATCTGAAAAGATGAGAAATGGTGTCTAGATAGAACTGAACTAAGCTCTTTTAAAATCCGGGTACAATCCATCTGGTCCGGGGACTTTATTGATATTAACTTTGTCTAATTGTTTCCGTACCATATCCTCTGTTATCCAATGTGAATACTCTTCATTTCTTCCCTGCATATTATTACAACCCTGCTGTAAGGACAAGGATTCTCAACAGTAAAAACCGATGTAAAAAACGGTTTAGCAGATTAGCCTTTTCGGCTCCTCTACTAACCACTCAGCTCCATTATTTAATGGTCCCACATTCTCAGTCCTCATCTTTTTACCATTTATATACTTAAAAAACATTTGTGGGTTGGATTGCCAATCCGTATTTCATTTTCTATTTTAGCTAGTTTAATTGCTTTTTTGCACTCATTATAAAACAGCTTGTGTACTCCTTGTAAGCCTGTTCTGTGCCTTCTGTTTGTCAAAATTTTAAAAGCCTTTTCTTTTTTTCATCTCCCTTTTTACATTAACATTAGCCATGCAGGACTGGATCTTTTTTTTGCACTTGTTACTTAAAGGTACCGATTTAGAAATGTAATAGTTTAATATCCCTTTAAAAGTGGTCCACATCTGCTCAGTATCTTTACCTAGAAACAGTTCCCCCCAGTCTATGAGCAGAGCGATTCCTTTAAAACAAGCATAAATTTGTCTTTCTAAAGTTAAAGTTTTTGTTAAGCAGCGTGCACTTTGTTTTCTGCCCACCTATATAAATGACACTATATCATGGTCACTATTCCCTAAGCTTCCCATTACCTTCATCTCCATTACCTTGAGCTCGGGTTATAGATATCACCAGATCCAACAACACATTCTGTCTAGTAGGAAACTTCTACTATTGTGTAAAGAAAATTCTCATATAGGAAATTTAAGAACTTTAAACGTTTTGAGGTGCTGGCAGCTCCCTTACTCCAATCTATGTCAGGGTATTAAAGGGCATGTCCACCCCCAACTCAAATTTAAAACCCATACTGGCCCCACTCTGTAGTGTACAAAAATCCTTACCTTACAGCCCAGCTCCTTATGGTTGCCATGCTGTGCCCCTCCAAAGCCAGGAAAATTTTAGTGTAGAAGCTCCCGTGACTCATCCTGTGCTGTCTCTGCCTCAACCTCAACAAGGTTGAGGCATGCGCAGGAGAGTCCTCCCCCCCTCCTCTCCCTCGTTTTCTTCTTCTCCTCCCCTAGTGTAAATTCCCCATGATATATTATATATATTGATCCCCCAGCCCCAACCCGCCGTGACAGATTTTAAAGAAATAGCCCCGATAGTTACTTACCTTCCCTCTATCCTCCGGCTTCTGAGCAGCCGGCAGCCGTCCCCACCCCTGCTTGCATTTCCGTGCAAGCAGAGGGACTGGAGATGCCGCGGAGGCATGAGGGAAGGTAAGTACATATCAGGGCACTTTCTAAAAATTTTTTTTGCGGTTGGGGCTGGGGGACCAATATTATAACATATCAAAAGTTAAAAAAAGGTGTGGACATGCCCTTTAAATCCCCCATAACAAAACATTGCCCCATACCAGCGCTTCGCAAACTGCAATGGAGATTCATTTCCACCTCTTCCCCGGCATTTGGCGGCTTTAACACATACTCCAAAAATAATTACCTACCTTCTTGCTTCCTGTACACAGTTCCACCCATAATGTTTCTGCCGTATCGTTTTGCTCCCCAATCTATTCCATCTTTTACAAACCCTTAATCTACTTCCTTTACCACCTTATCTCTGCCATCCCCCCCTCGTTTACTGGCCCCTGCCAGTAACCTGCATTTCCCCCAGATTGTCAAGCCCACCTCAATGCTGCAAGTTTCCCCTTTAGATTTGGACCTCAAATTCCAATTATTCCTGCACAATTTGATTTGGCTATTTCTATGGTTAAAGGAGTATGTCTGTAAGCTTTATTTGGTTCATATATATATTTCTATATTTACATATTTATCAGAAAATGCCCAAAACATTACTTACCTCCCCTCTTTCCTCTGCCGCGCTGCCAGGTCCTCTGCTTGTGAGAAAATGCAAGCAGAGGGGTGGGACCGGCAGTCACGTCTGTGATTGGCTGGGTGGCAGCTGATCACGGACGCAGCTGCCGGGAGTTCAGTGCGGCGGAGGAAAGAGGGAAGGTAAGTAATGTTTTGGGCATTTTCTGATAATACAAATATAGCAGTTGGGGCTGGGGGGACAGGGGGAATGTTCACTCATAGACAAGCGGGGAAGTTGAGAGGAAGTAGATCATTGTGTGCCCTTGCGGGGGGGTGAAAGATGGTAGGGGGATGGGGATCAATTTGGTTTAAATATTTTTGTTCCCGTAGTGTGAGAAAGTTTTGGCATGGGATCTCGGGGGAAGGGAATTCAGTTTCCTCTAGGAAAAAGATTTTAATCTTGAAGGTGTCGAAGGGAATTGTATTGTAATGGCAGGGAAGACTTGTCCTGTGCGTGTGCAGGAGGGGGTTATCCTATCGAGCGGCTAGTTAGCAGGGGCAATAAGAAAGTGATAATATCACAGACATGGGGAGGTTATTATAACAGGGGGGGGGGGTAGCACTGATAAAACATTAGGTAAAGTAATACAGTTATAAATCGCTGTGTTAAAAACATTACTTGTAAGGGGGGGCATTATTATAGTGTTTAAATAGTGTGAGGACAGAGTTGAAGGAACATATGGAGTAGCCGGGAAGGGCAAATGCATTCAGGCGGACGCGAAAATTAACAGCAAAGCATCTAAAGCCGGAAAACTAATATATTATTGTAATTTCATCACATTATATACTCCTAAATATACATTATGGTATAATGGAATTTACAAATTGTGGTTTCATCTTGCCCATATATAAATCCAATTATTTTTATAATGTGATTTTAAAAATTTTTAATCAAGTTTACTTGTTAGATCATATTTTACTAATAGAGAGGTCACATTTAATAATAGAGAGGCCACATTTAATTATAGATTGGTCACAATGTGATCTGACTTCAAATCAGATAAAATTATATTTTGTTTAATTGGGTTGTACTCATTGTTTTTTTTATAATGTATAACAAGTTATTAGAACAGATTCGGGTTTATAATGTTTCAATATCTAAATGCAATTTTAACCAATGTGAAAAATGTACAATTATTTGGTTTTAGGCTTTTGTGGATGGCAAGTTGGTCTATGTTCTTTTTTTGCCATTAAACGGTGATACAATTTATTGTGGACTGTTTATTTTTATGGAAAAGCTTTCAAGAAACACACTTTCTCTTCCTCAAGTCAAGCAGTACTCAATACATAAACACAACATTAAGTGCATGTCCACCCCCAAACTATAATCCCCCCCACTACTGGCCCCATGTGTGTAGTGTAGTTTAATCCTTACCTCACAACCCAGCTCCATATGGTTCTCCTGTATTCCCCCCCCAAATTCCCAAAAAACTGCCCACCAGGAGGATAGCAGAGTCCATATGGACTCTGCCTCCTATCTGGCCTCTGGTAGAAGTTTGGCATGCGTACTGCAGCCCTTCTCCCCCTCCCTCCCCCTCCTTCTCCCTCCCTCTCCCTCCCGATAGGATTCCCTCCCCCTAGTGTAAAAATCTTTTTACACAACATGCATTTTCTGATAAATACAAATATAGCGGTTGGGGCTGGGGGGACAGGGGGAATGTTATGTAAAAAATTTTTTAGAAGGATGGACATACCCTTTAAAATTGGGGTTTAAAACACAATCCAGAAATAAATTTTCTTACATACCTTTGTCAAATATGTAGTTTGATTTCTTGGAAACCTGCAAAATACTAAACTAGTTCAATTAAGTTTCCTTGTTCAGAGTACCACAAATTGCAACATCACAAACATTATGAGTTTGCTAAACATATATCTTCATTAAATTTGCATTGTTACAATAGACAGGGTAGCACGTAAGTCTGAGTTCGAATCCGCCTTGGACACATCCTCGTGTTTGCATGGGTTTTCCTCGGGCATGCCATATTCACCACATAAAGAAATACTGATAGGTTGTATGTGTCAAATAAATGTGCTTAGATTTAAGCTCTTCGGGCAGGGCCTGATGTGAATGTATACATGTAATTGTAAAGCCCTAAGGAAGATGTTGGTGCTATATAAATCCACAATAATAATAATAATAATAATAATAACATGGGCTTCTACTGTATCTCCAAAGAAAGATTTTTTAAAAAATTGGAAAACAAAATTTCATGAATAATTTCTGGTAAAGGGTAAAACTTTACATTGTTTCAAAATAATAATTTAATGTCCTTATGCAGACAGCCTGCTGGTTACTGACTGAGCAGCCAGATCTGTGGGGGCGACTTATGATCTGAGGGGGCGACCATAATTGATCTGAGGGGGGCGACCATAATTGATCCTACCAAACTTTGGTCTCACTATGTCAGTCCACCTATACACATTAGATCATCCAACATTTTGGAAGAAATTATTCTAATGACTGTATGGAGATTAACTTTTTTACTCACTTGTTTAATCATTTGGTAACAACATGCATTCCTCAATTTCTTACTGTTTAAAATGGCCTCTACCAAAAAAACACCACTTAAAGGGTGTGTTCACTGTGAATCAACTTACTATTACTAGATAGCTTAGGCTTTAAATGTAAAGTGTTTATTTTCTAGTACCCTTCTATACACTACCTTTACTCATTGAGAGGTGTCTCCCTCCTTATGTCTCCTCCCATTTTCAGCTCCACCTCCACAAGACATCAGGTGCACGCTCTATGAGCGGGACATTATTTGCTAGCAAAGGGATTTGGACAATCTCGTGGAAGACAAAACCTTTCAAAGAGTAAAGGTAGGGTAAGGAAAAAAACAAAAAAACCTTTACATTTAAAGCCTAAGCTATTCGTAATAGTAAGTTGGATTTACAGTGTAACATACCCCTTAAGATGAGATAATTTAAGATGATTTTACAAATGGGCATATTGTTTTTATTATCTATAGTTTATGATGCCCATAGTGTTATGTATTTTACTTTACAATCTTAGATACACAAAATAGTATAAAGCATAACAGTAACATGAAGTGGCCTAACAGGGCTCATAAAATCTAAGAATCTACTTTATTGTTAGGGTGCAAACAGTGTAGTCCATCAGGTCCATACAAGGTATAATGGAGCTTATATTATATTAGTTTAATTATTAAAGGGAATGTCCACCCCAAAATCAAATTCTCACCACTATGGCCCCAGTGTGCAGTGTGTAAAAATCTTACCTTACCTCTCTGCTCCAAATGGTTCTCCTGTAATGTCTGCCCAAAGTCCTGAAAGTTAACACCAGGAGCCTGGATGGAGGGAAAAGTTTCACCTCTGAGGTGTCCTCTGAGAGGTTTCTGGCTTGCTCGGTGCAGCCCTTTCCCCCCTCTTGCCCTCCCTCCTGATCCCTATTTGGTTTCCTGTGCCCGTAGTGTAAAACACTTTATCTGTAGTGTAGGGCTCCCTCTCCCACCCCCAATCGCTCTATTAACTTTTGAAAAAACTAAGCGAAACTGTACTTACTTGCCTCTTTCCCCAAGCGTTCACCCTGATGGAAGCCCCATCCGTGATGGCTGCCTCTCAGCAATCACAGGCGCGGCTGCTGGTCCAGCCCCCTGCATGCAGTTTCATGCAAGCAAAGGGCCGTGTGTGAATGCCACAGGAAAGAGATTGGGAGAGTTTTTTTACAAGTAATATAGCAGTTGGGGGTGGGAGAGGGAGCCCTACACTACAGAAAATTTGAAAAAAGAGGTGGACATGCCCTTTAAAGCTTAAACTTTTAATCAGTATTTATTATATGTCAGGTGGGCATGGGTATCTATTTTATTATGTGGTGTGTTGGAGGGGCTAATTAAGTACCCCAAAATTTACTAAATAATAAATTATTCAATAAAAGTTCTTAATGTTATAAATGGTGATAATTTTGCCCCAACCAATCAGATGTTAGATTTCAAATGTTAAATAATATCTAATGGTTGGTGCAAAATTAGCACCATTTTATTTAACAAAGTTTTAACTTTTATTGACTCTCCTGTAGGTGTTGTAAGTTTTCAGATTATTCACAATTGATCTTGCTGCTGAAAATGTGTTGAATAAGACCTAAGACTAGAGAAAATTTCAATACAGCAACAGTTTTGTTCCATTAATATCAAAGAACCAGTACAGGGTAGTATTGAAATACGTCTGGTATCCTATGTTCATACACTATAAAGGATCAATATTGTCTTTATTGATGGACTATACAGTTTTCTGCAACTATTTAGTATGCATCTGCCTTACAGCACATTGTTATCTAATTCATGCTTTAAGGCAATGGCATCAGCAGGTCACTACTGTACATCTAAAGAAAGTTATTTATTATTTAAAAGTCATGCAAAGAAGAAACTACTGTCCCATTGGCGCAACCCTTAATATGGATGTATTTCCTTTGTTTCTATGTTCCCTTGGTAAGGTGTGTAAACTAAAACAAATACTAATTTAAATATATTTGTATATTTGGACTAGGCATAATACACTTTCAAGCTATGTAAATGAAAATACACTGTCCATGGCAGAACCCAAAACATTACTTACCTCCCCTCTTTCCTCTGCCGCGCTGCCAGGTCCTCTGCTTGTGAGAAAATGCAAGCAGAGGGGTGGGACCGGCAGTCACGTCTGTGATTGGCTGGGTGGCAGCTGATCACGGACGCAGCTGCCGGGAGTTCAGTGCGGCGGAGGAAAGAGGGAAGGTAAGTAATGTTTTGGGCATTTTCTGATAATACAAATATAGCAGTTGGGGCTGGGGGGACAGGGGGAATGTTGTGTAAAAAGATTCACTCATAGACAAGCGGGGAAGTTGAGAGGAAGTAGATCATTGTGTGCCCTTGCGGGGGGGTGAAAGATGGTAGGGGGATGGGGATCAATTTGGTTTAAATATTTTTGTTCCCGTAGTGTGAGAAAGTTTTGGCATGGGATCTCGGGGGAAGGGAATTCAGTTTCCTCTAGGAAAAAGATTTTAATCTTGAAGGTGTCGAAGGGAATTGTATTGTAATGGCAGGGAAGACTTGTCCTGTGCGTGTGCAGGAGGGGGTTATCCTATCGAGCGGCTAGTTAGCAGGGGCAATAAGAAAGTGATAATATCACAGACATGGGGAGGTTATTATAACAGGGGGGGGGGGTAGCACTGATAAAACATTAGGTAAAGTAATACAGTTATAAATCGCTGTGTTAAAAACATTACTTGTAAGGGGGGGCATTATTATAGTGTTTAAATAGTGTGAGGACAGAGTTGAAGGAACATATGGAGTAGCCGGGAAGGGCAAATGCATTCAGGCGGACGCGAAAATTAACAGCAAAGCATCTAAAGCCGGAAAACTATATATATTATTGTAATTTCATCACATTATATACTCCTAAATATACATTATGGTATAATGGAATTTACAAATTGTGGTTTCATCTTGCCCATATATAAATCCAATTATTTTTATAATGTGATTTTAAAAATTTTTAATCAAGTTTACTTGTTAGATCATATTTTACTAATAGAGAGGTCACATTTAATAATAGAGAGGCCACATTTAATTATAGATTGGTCACAATGTGATCTGACTTCAAATCAGATAAAATTATATTTTGTTTAATTGGGTTGTACTCATTGTTTTTTTTATAATGTATAACAAGTTATTAGAACAGATTCGGGTTTATAATGTTTCAATATCTAAATGCAATTTTAACCAATGTGAAAAATGTACAATTATTTGGTTTTAGGCTTTTGTGGATGGCAAGTTGGTCTATGTTCTTTTTTTGCCATTAAACGGTGATACAATTTATTGTGGACTGTTTATTTTTATGGAAAAGCTTTCAAGAAACACACTTTCTCTTCCTCAAGTCAAGCAGTACTCAATACATAAACACAACATTAAGTGCATGTCCACCCCCAAACTATAATCCCCCCCACTACTGGCCCCATGTGTGTAGTGTAGTTTAATCCTTACCTCACAACCCAGCTCCATATGGTTCTCCTGTATTCCCCCCCCAAATTCCCAAAAAACTGCCCACCAGGAGGATAGCAGAGTCCATATGGACTCTGCCTCCTATCTGGCCTCTGGTAGAAGTTTGGCATGCGTACTGCAGCCCTTCTCCCCCTCCCTCCCCCTCCTTCTCCCTCCCTCTCCCTCCCGATAGGATTCCCTCCCCCTAGTGTAAAAAAGTTTGAAAGGGTCGCCAGGCCAGGGGAAGAACAAGAAGAAGAAAATATGAAGAAGAGAAAAACAAGGAGAGGAAATAGAGGAAGATGAGGAAGTAAAAGAAGATAAAAAGGTGTAGAATAAGAGAAGAAAAAAAGGGGCCCCATCTTTTTATTTTTCCTATGACAGATACAGTCTACTCCCAGAAATCCACTGTGGATGAAGCACGGATAGGGGCCCCATCATAGTTTTAATGGTGTGATCATCAGAGCCGAACTTATCGAGTTGGAACGGACTCGGACATCTCGAACTATCCCGGACCTGGATGTCTCCGACTTTCCGGACTTTTGATAATTATCAAATTCGAAAATTGTACGATCTTCGATACATTATGGGTAATTATCGAAAATCGAAACACGGAGTTGAAAGTACCGTGCATGAGAATAAAATCGATTTTTTGAAAGTTCTGGATAATAAATGTGTTCCCAGACCATTTCCCAGGTCCCACAGCCATTTACATTAAGTAAGTACATACAAAAAATAGGGCACAAGTTCAATAAATTGCCAAATTATTTTAAGCCCAGTCACCAGGTCAGGTTGCTTTGTTTAACTGGGTTCTAACCTACTGGTACTTGCCTTTTGGCTACATGAGCTGACAGCTTCTCCTGTGTGGCCTGGATGCTTGCCAAAAAGGCAAGTACCAGTACGCTAGGACCCAGTTAAAGAAAGCAACCTTGGCGTGGTGACTGGGCTTAAAATAATTTGGCCAACTTATTGAACTAATTGCTTTTATTTATCCAGGGTTTAGCAGACTGTTTGTAGTAGCAACCTTATGGAGGTAGCCAATATGCAATTAGAATTGTTTGTGCACTAGAAATATATTTTTTGCATGTATTACAATTACCAATGATATTTTAATTGTATTTCATTCAAACTATTTGACTTCCATTGACTTTAATAGGTCTGTTTTCGAACTTTCAAACTTTCCATATCGTTCAAAAGTTCGAAAACGGACCAAACTTTCGGAAGTTCGGCCATCTCTAGTGATCATCCTTTTAAAGTTCTTTTTCCTCTCGCATTGCCTATAATTTTATTTATAATTGTTTAAAGCCCCCCTCCCCAGAAAAAAATGGTTTCTACCACCATAAAACATAACTCAACCCCCCTGCGGCAGAATGGTTTCTCCCACTTAACTGTGACATCACAATTGCAAAGCACAATATCTGCAGCATCTCCACACTGCAGTTTCAGTTGGTGACAAATTTTAACCTCAAACAGCCATATGGTATTTACTCTGATAAAAGATGAATAAATCACTATTATTAGTTGTTGATCCCATATGGGGGACCCGGGGCCCAAACCTGGACATCAATAAACTTTTTGGGGAATTTAATGTGAGATTTTTCGGAGGGAAATTGCCAAATGTGGAAGTCAAATGGAACAAAAGGATGACCGTGTAAGTACCAGCATCTGGACAAGGGGCGAAAACTAGAGGGGAGCAGGGACCCAGGAGCCTATGACAGTGTAGCCTCTCCCAGAAAAACCACTGTGGATGAAGCACGGATAGGGGCCCCATCATAGTTTTAATGGGGGCCCAGTGGGCTCCTAGTTACGTCACTGCATTGGGACATAAAGTTTACATCCAAAATAATTCAGTATTTATAAACCCTGCATAGAAAATGCCGGACACTTTGCCCATTATCAAACTGCTAATCTCCAGATTAACTGAACCATCAAACTGTAATATTAAAGATTGTGATTAGAATGAAAAATACCTTTCATTTCTCACCTTACCCACTTTCAAATACCACCTGGGGTGGCATGGGACAGACAATGTATTTATTTCCCCCTCACTGTTATGGATTTACTGGCCAGGTGGTTACCTTACCTTTAACATGACATTACATTAGTAAAATCAACAGTTTCAACAGTAAATCCTGTTTGTGTGCAGGAAATATGAAAATAACTCTAAACCCTCATTATATTTCTACAGATCGGCTGGGCACGTTCATCATTTTAAGGACGCCCGCGGAATTCTACATTACAAGATGGCCTTGAGCAAACCCATCCTGAATACGCCCAAGGAAAGACACAGTGTAGTAAGTATGAGTGTGTGTTTGATCCTGATCTGTATTTCAGGATATTTTGCAGATGACAAGGGAGACGTTGTCCATTGTAAAGTGATAGTAAGGGATGATGCTTTCAGAACATTTAGATAAAGGTGCATTACAAACTAAACGTTTAAAGGATTAGAAAACCTAGAAGTAAATATGTTCTGTTTACACTCCAGACCTTGCTACATGAAATGATTCATCTGTATCTGATTGCTAATAACAAACATGATGAATACGACCATCACGGGGCAGAGTTATAAAAGAAATGAAGAGATTAATAGTAGACTGGGGCTAACATAACGGTAAGTACTTGATTTTAGAATTCCTGCACAATTTGATTTGGCTATTTCTATGGTTAAAGGAGTATGACTGTAAGCTTTATTTGGTTCATATATATATTTCTATATTTACATATTAGGTATACCACCGTTTTCACAATGAATTAGAGACAATCAAGCGCTACTGGTGGCAATGTGACGGTCCCTGCAAGGAAGTTGTGAAGAGAGCAACAAACCGAGCACCTTCATACAAGGAAAGTTGGTACAAGGCACACAAAAAGTCATGTGGCGGAAAGTTTGAAAGGGTCGCCAGGCCAGGGGAAGAACAAGAAGAAGAAAGGATGAGAACAAGGAGCAGTACAAGGGAAAGAGGAGGAACATGGAGAAGTAGAAATATATAAAGAACAAGGAGAACAAGAGGAAGAGGTAAAAGATGAAGAGAAGAACAAGGAGAAGAAGTAGAGGAAGAAGTAAGTAAAAGAAGATAAGAAGGAGTAGAATAAGAGAAGAACAAAAAGAAGAAAATGAAGAGGACAAAGTAAAATAAATGAAGAGAATTAATAGACTGACTGGGGCTAACATAACGGTAAGTGCTTTTTTAGAATTCCTGCACAATTGATTGGCTATTTCTATGGTTAAAGGAGTTAATGTAAGCTTTATTTGGGTCATATAATATTCTATATTTACATATTAGGTATACCACCGTTCCACAATGAATTAAGGACAATCAAGCGCTACTGGTGGCAATGTGATGGTCCCTGCAAGGAAGTTGTGAAGAGAGCAACAAACCGAGCATCTTCATACAAGGAAAGTTGGTACAAGGACACAAAAAAACATGTGGCGGAAAGTTTGAAAAGGGCCAGGGGAAGAACAAGGGGAAGGCCAGGGGAAGAACAAGAAGAAGAATATGAAGAAGAGAAAAACAAGGAGAGAATAGAGGAGATGAGGAAGTAAAAGAAGATAAAAGTGTAGAATAAGAGAAGAAAAAAAGGGGCCCCATCTTTTTATTTTCCTATGACAGATACAGTCTACTCCCCGAAATCCACTGTGGGATGAAGCACGGATAGGGGCCCCATCATAGTTTTAATGGGGGCCCAGTGGCTCCTAGTTACGTCACTGCATTGGGACATAAAGTTTACATCCAAAATAATTCAGTATTTATAAACCCTGCATAGAAAACGCCGGACACTTTGCCCATTATCAAAAATGCTAATCTCCAGATAAATGAACACCCAAACTGTAATATTGAAGATTGTGATTAGAATGAAAAATACCTTTTCATTTCTCACCTTACCCACTTTCAAATACCAGCCTGGGGTGGCATGGGACAGACAATGTATTTATTCCCCCCTCACTGTTATGGATTTACTGGCCAGGTGGTTACCTTACCTTTAACATGACATTACATTAGTAAAATCAACAGTTTCAACAGTAAATCCTGTTTGTGTGCAGGAAATATGAAAATAACTCTAAACCCTCATTATATTTCTACAGATCGGCTGGGCACGTTCATCATTTTAAGGACGCCCGCGGAATTCTACATTACAAGATGGCCTTGAGCAAACCCATCCTTGAATTACGCCCAAGGAAAGACACAGTGGAAGTAAGATTGAGTGTGTGTTTGATCCTGATCGTATTTCAGGATATTTTGCAGATGACAAGGGAGACGTTGTCCATTGTAAAGTGATAGTAAGGGATGATGCTTTCAGAACATTTAGATAAAGGTGCATTACAAAAACTAAACGTTTAAAGGATTAGAAAACTAGAAGTAAATATGTTCTGTTTACACTCCAGACCTTGTACATGAAATGATTCATCTGTATCTGATTGCTAATAACAAACATGATGAATACGACCATCACAGGGCAGAGTTATAAAAGAAATGAAGAGAATTAATAGACTGATGGGGCTAACATAACGGTAAGTGCTTGATTTTAGAATCCTGCACAATTTGATTTGGGCTATTTCTATGGTTAAAGGAGTATGACTGTAGCTTATTTGGTTCATTATTATATTTCTATTTAATATAGGTATAACACCGTTTTCACAATGAATTAGAGACAATCAAGCGCTACTGGTGGCAATGTGATGGTCCCTGCAAGGAAGTTGTGAAGAGAGCAACAAAACCGAGCACCTTCTACAAGGAAAGTGGTACAAGGCACACAAAAAGTCATGTGGCGGAAAAGTTTGAAAGGGTCGCCAGGCCAGGGGAAGAACAAGAAGAAGAAAGGATGAGAACAAGGAGCAGTACAAGGGAAAGAGGAGGAACATGGAGAAGTAGAAATATATGAAGAACAAGAAGGAGAACAAGAGGAAGAGGTAAAAGATGAAGAAGAGAAGAACAAGGAGAAGAATAAGAAGAGAAAGACAAGGAAGTAAAAGGGCAGCACGGTGGTACAGTGATTAGCACTGATGCCTTGCAGCATTGAAGTCCTGAGTTTGATTCCACCCTTGGACACATCTGCAAGGAGTTTGTATGTTCTCCCTGTGCTTGTGTGGGTTTCCTCCAGGCACTCCGGGTTACCCCCACAATCATAAAGACATACTGATAGGCTGTATGTGTCAAATAAATGTGCTTAGATTGTAATCTCTTCGTGGGCAGGGCCTGATGTGAATGTATACATGTAATTGTAAAGCACTACGGAAGATGTTGGTGCTATATAAATCCATAATAATAATAAAAATAAGTAGTAGAATAAAAGAAGAACAAAAAGAAAGAAAAAAATAAAGAGGAAAGTAGAAGAAGTAGAAGAAGTAGAAGAGGGGGAAAGGGGAGGCACAGGACTCAGAGGAAGAAGAGATAGAAAGAAGGGGAGAAAGAAAGAGGAGATGAAGGATGTTGTTGATCTTGTTCTTTTATTTTACCCAATCTTTTTGCTTTAAGTCATCTCCAGATTAAATGTATTTATGTGCATGTATATGTTCATTATTCAGATGTGCAATCATTTTCTTTTTATTTAAATCATAAGTATCCAACACATGGACTGACTGTAGCCCAGGGTACTGTAAAGGTGGTTAATTCTTAGATGGGGAGTGTAAGATGGGGAGGATAAGTATAATTTAAAAAATGCATCATTGTATGTGGCCTAAATTTGTTGAGGGGCCTAAGGAGCATCTCCTGAATTTCTAGAGGTTGGACATCTCTGACATGTCTCAACAATTTTCTATAGCAAACAACCTGCTGATTGGTTGAGCAATTCTCCAGTTGGGCACTTTCAGCAAGTTAGTTACTGTATATACTCGAGTATAAGTTGATCCGAGTTCTAAAATGTAAAAACAAAAAAGTCTGTAATTTTGCTGATTACTCTGAAATACTTTCATAGATTCAGAGCTGGATTAAGACCAAATGGGGCCAAAGGCACAAGTCAGATTTTTGGGGCCCCAGACCCATAACGTTCCATTACACAAATATCAATTATAATAGGATGCAGGGCACAAGCTATTGTAAATACCCCATAGGGCTAGGTGCTGCTATGAATATCAAGATAATAACTAGCATAGAAATGGAAGTAAAAAGCATTCTAGTGCACACTATCATTTAAATTATAAATAAAGTGTCTTTATTAGAGTAGGGAAATCACATAAAAACAATAAAAAACTAGGTTCTTCACTAAAGTGCAGCAGCAAAAATATACATAGATATGTAGTGGGTAATCATAGTAGAGGTAAAGGACACCAGAATGGAAGCAATAATTAGAGAATAGGTACAAAAAAGCACTAAAGTACTATCATACGATATCTATTGCCCCGGTAAAGCACATAAACTAAGTATCAAAAATTAGATAAGGAGGTAATAACGTAACCAACAGGTGTAGCTTGGTGGTGCCTCCCCACAAGACTGGGTGCCTACAAGACTGATCTAACAGCTGCTGCTCAAAGTCAGGACGCTACCAGTTCCATTACACAAATATCATTATTATAACTGTCATGTTATTCGTAAAGGATGTATCACCCTTCGCTTAGAAAATAAAAGTATATTTTGCTGACACCGCACAAGTGCATCCCCCTGGCACCACCAGCACCACACATTTCTTTTATGCACACACTGCAGCATATAAAATTAACTTTTGTTTATGCACACTGGAGCAGCATAACCACCCCTCCCCCTTCCCCCTTTGGCATACAACTTTTGTAATTAAAAAGGTTATATCTGGCTGGGTAGTGGGTACCTGTGTGTCAGGAGGGAGTCGAGGGACTGTGGCTGCTGTCTAGCACAAGCAGGGTTAGAAGGTTACAAATCCGCAGGCGGCGAGATTCTTTCTGGTCTCCTGAGCAGGGTCAGCCTGCTCTCTCCTCAACATTGGATCCAGCCAAGATGGCAAAAATGTACGCATTACGCACCCCATCCCCACGTGACCAGGCACGCAGGCGCAGCATCAGACGCCTGAACATTCTCCGAATTGGAAGACTGGGCCGGACCCCCGCCAGAGTCTGGAGTCAATTAAAGGACAAGGTAAAAATGACCAAAATTTGTGGATTTTGCCATCTACATACACTAGGGCCCATGAACGGCTCCCGACGGGCCCCCCTGGCATCTGGGCACTTGCCTCGGGTGCCTTGTCTATAATCCGGCCCTGCACAGATTCCTTAGTTAGGTAATAGCACATTTCTCCTATGTGTCCCGCACATCTGTACTGAATATAAATATCTGTGTTTACTCATTTACTTATTTTAAATTTAAATTTCGCTTTACGGTCATTAATACAAAACCCTACCCCCACACCCTACACAGACACAGGCATGCACACTTACTGACACACCCCTACACACACCCTTCTGTTTCTATAGCAACCAAAACCTAAATCATCAAAAAAGTTTTACATTCATAAACACAAAAACAAGCCCACACAGACAGAGGTTCACACACCTGCTTGTGCACATTCACCCCATTGTTTGGTTGCAATCATAACTACCGTAAATCATTAAAAAAGTAAATTTTATAATCATTAACTCAAAAACACACCTCTAACATCACACAGGTACATACACCTACTGATATACCCCAACACCCACATCACCCTTCTGTTTCCATAGCATCCATACACACATTCAGAGCTGTATTTAGGCCAAATGTAGAAGAGGGAATGTCTGGGGGTCCATATTGTACTGATATACAATGTTATCTTTTCACCTTTGGGTGCATATTATAGGACATAAATACATGTGTTAACCAACAGTCATTCTACCGTAATGTTTACCCTATGTTCCACTTTAACAGTGTACAGTGTATTTGATTAATGTTGAGGAGAGAAGATTATTTCTCACTAGGTTTCAGGGGTCTGAAAAATACTTTTGATTGGTGGGAACAGAGAAACGGAGACACAGCAGCACACGGTGTGGCACAAATGTGGATTCCTCCTACTTCTCAAAACAGACTCTCAATTAAAGGTCTCCCTCCTCTACTACAATTTACCTTTTGTACATTTTTGCCAGTATTCAGTAGATGAACAATTATATGTGCAATATAACAGTCAGTAATATACAGTGTGTAAAACCACTGTGCAGTGATAGCAGTGACTACTACAATACAGTGAGAGCTAACACCATACAGGGAATGTAGTGAGTGTAGTGAGTGCAGATAACCATACAAAGGGTAAATACAGCAAAGTCAAAAATCAGTCTAAAAGGGGGGTCCTGTATCATTGTATCCCTACCACCCTTTCCATATACAAACATTCTGCACATACCTCCACCTAGAGGTCATTGTTACCTTCTTTTCTTCATCTTTTTCCCCATTATTCTCTCTCCTCCCTCCTAACATTTATTCCTTTTCTATTCTTTTACCTTTAATCTCTAGAATTTCTTAATCACCCTGTTCCATTCTGCTGTCTCCTTGCCACCTAATCCCATTCCACTCCTGTCCTCTCTATTATTCCTTAATACTTCTCCTGTCTCCTCCTAATTTTATTCCACTCTACTTCACACCCTTTCCCATTCACTTTGTTACTTTCAGCTCCCTCTCCCCCTCTTTCATTCAGCCCTATGGCTTTAGCAGTTATGATCCCCACATTTCAGCTC
Organism: Hymenochirus boettgeri; assembly: GCA_019447015.1. Taxonomy (NCBI): domain Eukaryota; kingdom Metazoa; phylum Chordata; class Amphibia; order Anura; family Pipidae; genus Hymenochirus; species Hymenochirus boettgeri. The sequence goes on along the minus strand of CM033473.1, from coordinate 267,639,172 downwards.
TTATTCAGGTCTGCAGATGACTGGTCACACACTGTGCAACTGAACTATACCAACCTACTACAGTAGTGTAATAATTTATACACCTAGGGAATAAGTTTATGATTTGCAATCAGTTTGGCTCTCATATCACAAAGCTGTGGTAAGATTGCAAATGTATTGTACAATAACAATCACTACCTCTGTCCTCTTCGGCTTTTCCTGATAGCGCCCTGTGCTTAGGTGTGTAGTTATAGCAGCACATACTGTTGATGGTGACGATATTGATTGGTGAACCAGCTACAATCCACTTTCAAGGACTAGCTGTGCTGTTTCATACCCCCCAGGTGCACTGGCCTGGTCTTACATGCGACTGTTGCAAACCCGGTTCCTACACCTTTTTTTAACCAATCCTGTTCTTCTGCCTAGATGTTGACATTACAATTTTCAAACATACTATTTGCTGCCATCAAAGATTCTGTCCTACATAGCTGCTATCAACTTGGTGCATTGGTTGCTGCCGTTATAGCAGTGTGCAAAATGAGGGTCGTGCAACTGCCGCAGCCAATGCACCAAGCTGATATTTCCACCATAAAGCTGCAATAACCATTGGTGCATTGCCCCTACATATATGGTGGATTCATAATATCAAACATGTGGCACATACTTATATGAAAAGAACATCTTCTTTGTCATGACGGTCAGGAGCCATCCTTGGGGGTACTGAACCCCTCAATTCTATCCCAGTGGGGTTTCTGGGGGGTGTTGGATATGTGTGGCCGTGCACCCCTTTCTGCGATCAGAGTGGGGGGTGTTGGGGGGTGCTGATATATGTGACTGTGCACACATTTGCATTATTGGAGGGAAATCCTTGTGAGAAGTCAGGGGGAGGGTCACAGGTATTATAATTTTGTTTGGAGTGACAAATCTTTCCCTGCGCATGTTATTGAAAATTAAGATTTCTCAGGATCTGAATTTCAAATCAGTATTAAGTATAAATTACTATAAATTGTTGTTAACCTTTTATCATCACAGAACATCATTATAAACTGTGTAAAATCCCCAGAAAACATAAAATAAATCATACTTTCAAATTTTATATCACCATTAACCCCCCCATTAAAATCTATACTTACATTAAAGCCAGCCCCCAAAAACCACTGATATCTAATTACTTAAACTACTCACAGCTTCATTTATTTTACTAGTTTACATCCTTCTGATGACGGCTTTCTTCTGGGCAGCAGTCAGTCAGGGGTGTAAACAGATGCGCCTCCTTTGGTGCTGTGTGAATGTTCTAAGAGCTCATTGAGCTTACAGAGGAGGCGAGGACAGTGTAGGACCAGTGCCAGATAAGAGAAAGCTTAAAGGTGGCCATAAATATGAACAATAATGGGTAAATCCCACTGGGAAACGACGGAATTTAACTATTATCGTTTGTGTGTAGGAGCTTTTTCTGACCAATTGGATTGGCAATCCAATTGATTGGGAATGACGGAAAATTTCCGTTGGTCTTTATCGGCTCCCTTTGCTTTAAGTAAAGGAAGACGATCGTACTATGTATGGCCGCACGGCCGACCGATCCCCATACCACGTAGCTAATAGATAACTGCTGAGTAATAGCTCCAATTTTCATTGTACCACCAATCTTTAGCAGATTTTAAACATCTGCTTATGATGTCGTCGATGGTGGGATAATAGTCCAATCCCCGTCACTTTGCTAAACTGCTTGATAGCGACATGGGGAAATAGAATCGATTTGCAGATCATTTTTAGAAACGAATGTAAACTAAGAGAGTTCTTTGACTTAAAGACAACATAAGTCTATTGCATCAGGAACTTGGATGGGCCATATACATAACCTCAGTGCAAATATTAACGCCAAGTATCCCATGATACATTGCATATCTAACCCAAGCTTAGACAGTGCAGCTATCAAAGTAGAATTATTTGAACAAGACACATATTTTCAAAACAATTACTGGATTCAGATCTCTCTTGACTAATATATCATTAAGGCGTCACTCCTACTAGCAGCTGTAAGTTGTAAATAACTAGATTCTTTCTGTCTTCACAGTTTATGGACATAAATAATATCTACACAACATACCTGGGATTCAACTCGTTTATCTTTGTGTGTGGTATAACGTTTCCTCTGCAAGACTAAAATACCTGAAACTATTACTAAGTTATCAGATTCATGTTTCGTCTTCATTTTGAACATAATGAGTTTTTTAACAGTATCCATAAGATTTATGGATTTCACTGAATATGGCCAATTACCTGTACATGGGGGGGGGGGGTTACACACTCTGCAGGAATAATGGCTCAAAGATATTAGTTTTATTGGTATAGACCTCTGGGCATCCCAGAAAACTGATTTCCAAGACATGTAACAAAATGATGTAGCTATATATATCCTGGAACTTTTGTAGGTATAAATTTAAATGTGTGAGTAAATAAAACCATACAAATCAAATCCACCTACTGTATATTTGTGGTATTCAGTCAGATGGACTGGAAATTAAGTTCTTGAAGATGTTTTCTTAGTCATCTGACTGGCAATGACATCTATCGTCTGCCAGATTTAATGATATCTTGCAGTGCTAAAGTCTTGGGTTTAAATCCTTCTTTGGGAACATCTCCAAGAGTTTGTATGTTCTCCCTGTGCTTGTGTGGGTTTCCTCTAAGTACTCCTATAATACCCACATCCATAGATATACTGATTGGTTGTGTATAATAAAGTGCTCTTCAGGGTTGGTGCTGATGTGGGTTTAATAATTGTAAAGCTCTGCAGAGTGTGTAGTGCTATATTTAGAAGATATAAGATATTAAATGAATACAATGCTGACTTCCTACCCTGGGCAGTTTGATAACACCTTCCAGCTACAATGTAATCAACACCTTGCATTCAGGAGGTCCCTGACATCTTGCTGTTATATGCTGAAACAATATTGGCACACTCACACATCTGCTAGTTCCGTACAAACCCCATTCCAAAGGGCTGTTACTAGAGAACATAAAAGCAACCAGAACGCTACTCGTGTGAACAGGTATAACTGAGGAAGGGTGGATACGTCCCCCCAAAATGTTGGATTGCTTTGTGTCTAAATAATAGGGGTTTCTCCGAGTAGCATTCTGGCTCTTTTGTTCTTCATATGCTGATTGTGACACATTTGAGGGTATTTATTGCCAACAGATTCTTGTACAAGTCATTCTGAATCCAATTTTTAGAGGGAACTACAAGTAAACTCTTTGCTAAATTTTATAAGCCAACCCTAGAATTTTATCCATTCTATTATATATGCAATGTATGTTTTCATTTTCTCATAAAGCCCTTTGCAATTATTTTATACAGTCCCTGTGCTGTAGAACTTACAATCAAATCCATGTATTTGTGGGGAACCGGAGTACCCAGTGGGAACAAACACAAGAACATACACACCGTGGCAGATATAACTATGTTAGATGTTCAAATGCATTTACAATCTTGTTAATAAGGATTTTAGAAAACCTTCATAGGTGAACACATAGCAGTTCACTACAAATTAATGCTGACATGTATTTTGAGAGTTTCTAATCTCCTACAATAAAAATGACTTTTGACATCACAGTAGGAAGGACATAAAATTGTCTGCCAGCCTATGTTATTGATTCATTTTCTCAGTTTTATTTGATTTTCATTCATAAACTTTGGCCTCATCATTTCATGTGGTCATGCCGCTGATTTCGTACTGCGGGGAGGGAAGGGTCATAGACGGGTTACATTGATGAAGACAGACAAGCCTCACATGTCGAGCGTTTCAGAATCTGTTCCCTATGAATTGAAAATGAAATTGAAAAAATGAAGGGACTCCAACATTGAGGTGGGGTCTTTATCTTCAATCTAAACAGAAGAGACCTTTTACTAAATAAAGATATGAAATGTATTTACGTGACACGTATTTCATGGACCATTTCCAAAAATTGTATTTTGTTAACCAGAAAAAAAATGTCTGAAATCTCTCACAGTGAGGACAAAACTACTGTTTATCAACCTCCCACCAACAGTCTCTAGAAGACTTAATCTGATCTGGCACTTTAACAAACCCCTTTTAAATGTAGGATGCCGCAGTTGAAACCACAAAATCCACAGTGGGACTTTTTAAATTTAATTAGATTTTTTTTTTTTGGGTGGAATAATTTGAACTAGATATTTATATCAAAAAACTTTATGGGAAATGCTAACAAGTGTGATCGAAGGGCATATACTGGATTTTTTTTAAACTGTCCATTACTGGAAACGATCACTATATGTTTTTTTATTAATATGTCCCCTTTAGATATACAATTTAAACCATTTTACATTTCAGCTGTCATTCAAGTGTCTCATTATCATAAACACCTCTGCTATGTGCAGTTTTGCTGTAACTGGAAAGGTGACAGTTGATATTTGTTAATTGTACAAAGTATGTAGCAAAGCATAGTAGCATAGTAATTGAGGTTGAATAAAGACATACATCCATCAAGTCCATGTAGTCAGGAAGGGGGGGGTTCCTTCCTGACTACAAACGGCAATTAGAAAGTATCCCTGGATCAACCAGAACCACAGTATATGTATATATAGCAGTAATTCTCAAATCCCCTCTCCCAGTGCTGCCACATAGTGATTACTGTATATTTCAAATATAGAAAACCCCTTCCAAATATAGCAGCCAATCCTAAAATATAATAAATCTAAAACAAGAAAAAGCAAGGATATGTGGCTAAAAAGTATATATTTTATTCAATAACCTCTAAAATTCATCAATAGATAATAAGTGATCATAAATAGTGTACAATAAATAAATCAATCAATTACCTCCTCACATATATATACATATCCCCCCTCACAGATGAAAAAACCTAATCTAGTGGGTCTGTACAAATAACCTGCGGCCAACAACTAAGCACAAGCAATCAGTATACTTAGCGTAATGTAATGTTTCAGTCAAGTCAAGTCCGTCCGTGCACGGTAATCCATCAGACAGTGCAGAGTATCAGGCTCAAATAACAGGGACCGGAACCACAGGATAGGTAAAGGGGGGAGCCCCAGCACCCCAAACGCGTTTCGCTACAAGAAGCTTTTTCAATGGCGCTGTAATGAGCCGTGCAGTTCATATTCATTTAAACACAGAGCTGCCCAATCCGCAGCCGAACATGTGGAGGTGTGACCTACGTTACGTGATCACATGACCTCTAAGTACGTGATACTCTGCATTGTCTCATCAACAATCAAAGCGTCCATAGTAGCCGGTATTGAAAATGTATATTAATATTGTGTAATTCTCTAAACAGTTATCAATCTTAGTGATCTATATATTAAAGAACAGTTCAGTACATACTTATACTACAGCAAACGAAAAAATTAGGGAGAAAATCTTATTGCATCAATACAGATTCTATCCACACACGATTCTCCAAGCAGAAAAAAGTACCTCGCAGAGTCCATCCAGTTTGACTCTTTCAATTTGACTCTTATATCTAGCTCCGGGGGCCCCCGGTAATTTACAAATTCCAGAACCATCATTTTGTGGCTATGAAACATATATCCTCTGAGTTGTGAAGTACATCCAATATGACAAGTGTTCCATCCGTTTCACACTAGACCCTACAGGTAGTATTCTCCATTATAGAATCCTAGACGTGCATGTCTCCGTTTCCTGATAAATCCCAGGTGTCAACTCCCAGACAAGAAGGTCCTCTTGTGTTGCATCCTTGCAGAAGTGTCCCTGTTTCAATTCTCCTGGATTGCAATCGGGTTTTCTATTTACAGCATACTTAGATGTAGGGATCAATAGTCTCTTTCATAATTTCCACAATCGGTCAGTTATCTGGAAATGAATGGATTAGATAAATGGTATAAAATCAATTTCTTCATTTAATCCGTGCGGACTGAGGGTTTTTAAGTTAAAGATCAATCGTGTTTCTGTTCGTAGGAGGGTGTTGTCAATATCCCCCCCTCTGATACTCTGCACCACCTTCGTCAAACCCATACATCTCAGTCCATTCACTTTACCATTATGTTTGGTGTGAAAGTGTTGTGCTACACTAGTCATGATAGTATCTGTGGTTCTCGAGTTACCAGCCAGCCGTATATTGGAGAGATGGCTGGACAATCTTTGTTTCAGACACTGTCGTGTTTTCCCTATATAGATCTTATTACAGGGACAAAGCAATGCATAGATCATATTTTGTGTCTTACAGTTGAAATAATGTCTAATTTCAAAAGTATAAGTACCGTCATAGCTTGTAATATTCAGGCGTGGGTCCATGTATTGGCAGTATACACAGGTCCCGCAGGGATGTGTGCCTGTCAGGCGTATCCCCCTGTTAAGTGTCGGTAGTGTGCGTCGAAAGTGACTTCGTACCAATTTGTCCCTAAGATTAGGGCACCTCCTTGCCACCATAGACGGCCAGTCTGAAACAAAGGGTTTTAGAGTCAGATCATTACTGAGTAAATGCCAGTTTTTTGTCAGCAATTTTCTTGTATCTTTCCATTGTGTATTGTATTGTGTTATAAATTTTACTTCATCTTTGTCATATGTTCTTTCTCTCCTAGGGACCAATAATTCACTCTGGGTAGATCTAGATGCTGCATATTGGCACCTCTTCAAAAGCCCCCTAGGGTAACCCCTATCTCGTAAACGTGCCTGTAATGCCGTAGCCTCAATGTTAAAGTCTATTTGTTTGGTACAGTTACGTCGAACTCTTAAAAATTGGCCCCTGGGTATACCCTTAAGGAGTGCCGATGTATGGGCACTTTTATAGTGGAGTAATGAGTTGGTGGCTGTCGCTTTTGAAAAAGCTTCTTGTAGCGAAACGCGTTTGGGGTGCTGGGGCTCCCCCCTTTACCTATCCTGTGGTTCCGGTCCCTGTTATTTGAGCCTGATACTCTGCACTGTCTGATGGATTACCGTGCACGGACGGACTTGACTTGACTGAAACATTACATTACGCTAAGTATACTGATTGCTTGTGCTTAGTTGTTGGCCGCAGGTTATTGTACAGCCCACTAGATTAGGTTTTTATCTGTGAGGGGGGGATATGTATATATATGTGAGGAGGTAATTGATTGATTTATTTATTGTACACTATTTATGATCACTTATTATCTATTGATGAATTTTAGAGGTTATTGAATAAAATATATACTTTTTAGCCACATATCCTTGCTTTTGCTTGTTTTAGACACATTCCTATTGTTACATTGTCACACATTCCTATTGTTACATTGTCACACATTCCTATTGTTACATTGTCACACATTCCTATTGTTACATTGTCACACCATTACACTGTCACACTATTACACTGTCTCACTGTCCACTATTACACAGTCACTGTCACACTATTACACTGTCACACAATTATGCAGTCACTGTCACACTATTACACTGTCACACTGTCCACTATTACACAGTCACTGTCACACTATTACACTGTCACACAATTATACAGTCACTGTCACACAATTACACAGTCACTGTCACACTATTACACAGTCACTGTCATTAAACTGCTACTGTCACACTATTACACTGTCACATTACTATCATGTCACACTTTTACACAGTCACTGTCACACTATTACGCAGTCACTGTCACACTATTACACTGTCACACAATTATACAGTCACTGGTTTTTACAAATTTTTCAGGTAAAAATAGGTACCTCGACTTATACTCGGATCGACTACTCGACTATACTCGAGTATATACGGTAAGCTGACATGGTGGTGGGTGGTAAATACCCTAGGGTTTGGGTCCCTGGATGTCTCCAAGAATCACTATGTTTTCTACTGCAGGAAACTGTCAGGGGCCATGGACCTTCAGGCAAAGGTTCCTTGACACCTAAATGATCTAACAAACAATTACTCCCTGCAATGATGTAGTTAGGATAAGTGTCTTGGTTTATTGGCCAATGCAGTCATTTTTGGCCTAATTGCCAACCCCTCGCCCCATGATGGAAATATAGCTGATTAGATTACAGTCATATTAGTATTCCAGTACTGACGGGTAAGTTTACCAGAATGATGATAGCAGCTTACACCGATTCGTATTCAACTCACACAGCAGAATGAACAAGCTATACACTGCAACTACTGTGTGTGTTGCCTACAAACTGATGAGAGATGCAATACTTCTACTGCTATATGCTCACAAATAAACCAGTTATTGCTAGTTTGCCATAAACACACACCTAGTGTAAAAATGATATATAAACAGTCAATTATTTCAAGATTCCAAAAGGTAGAAGAAATTAGAATTGCCCAACTAATCCAGGAAATATGAAACAATTACCCACTCCATTGAGCTTTGACCAGCAAAGTCATTTCTTAGGTTAGTTGGGTAATGCTATTTTATAGAATGTGCCTGTAACGTACTTTCTGTTGTAATTACACAACCAGTTCATTAGTATCTTTTTCTTCGGTTATTTAAAGTCTACTTTAGTGAAACAAAGTCCATCTCATTTGGTTTCTTTCAAGTCAATATTACAATACCGCTCTATGCTAATGTTCGCTTGCTGGATCTCTTCACTGCTCATTCAGACATTCCAGAATAATTGAAAGCAGGGAGATTGCAATGCATCAATGTCAGTATGACATAATTGTGTTTCCTCAGAAGAAAACCTAACCGGCAATCTTGGCTTCATCATCAACTGCCATTCTATTTTCTTTCAACTGGTTACCCAGAAAAAGAACCATTCAAACCTACCACTCAACAACAGAAGTAATAAATGAGGATTTTTGTATTTACAGACGTAAGACTTAATACAGTCAGTTCTAGTCTTCTATATAACTTATCCAAAAGTAGCATGAACTTAGAAGAGCCTGGATTTCTTCTAACTCTAACTTACATTAAGGTTTAAAGTTCAAGTGCTAATGTTGGGTCAACCTTGTCTTTAATGTGTCCAAATTTCACTTTTTGTTATTGTGAGCCCAGTGTGTAACTTAAGTGTTTATAATCAGTAGTTGAAAATGGTTGTCTTCTCAATAAAGAATACTGTAGACAAGAAGCAGACATAGTTCAGGTTCTCCGGTATCTGTTTTGTGTCTAATATCTGTGCAAAAGTTTCAAAGTAACTTAAGACATCAGATGCCTTTTTTTGCTTTGCAAGCTTTTATGTTAATTTCTTGTTTCAAATTTTATTTAAAGTCCAGATACAGAGAAATGGAAAAGCATGTTAACATAAACCGTTTACCTACTAATACAATCCAGCCACAGATCTTTTGATTGAGATAAACTGCTAAAATGCTTCATTCTTATTGGTTTAATTGGGCATTTTGAAAAATGACAAGTTTGTCAGCCTTTTAAGACTATCGGGGGATACAACTGTGTTTTCATAATAAAGCAAAAATGTTATTCACCTAGATAGGCAGGTATTGATTGAAGACATTTTGTACGTTAATCTCTTAAAAACCTCACTCAGAGCCTATCAGACTTTTTTTAGCATTGTACTTCATAGACAATGGTTATATGTGTCCACAATGCAGAATGTATTAGAGATTCTGTTTGTGAAAAAGAGTGTTATGTGTTCTGCCTCTCATCTCTCCCATGGATTTGTTATTAGGGATTAGGTAGCCCTAAGTAGTCCCTGAACTGAACTCAGGTGGAACTGTGAGTTCGGCAGTTGATGGATCTGTTGGAACTTTTAGAATGTCTAAATTCGAAATGCAATGATGAAAACAAAAATTCAGCATGCAGGCATATTGGCCGTTTGGGCCATGATTTACTGCCATGTCTGATTTCCCAGACCAATAGTCAGATTCCGATGTTTTGTCTTTTCCTGAATTAAGGAAATATCGTCCCAGGAAATTGTTTAGTGCAAAATATTGCCCCATGTGTACAAGGCCCAAAGCAAGCCACAAACAAGGTTTATGCTTTATAGACAACCCCTACATAATCTCAGATTAAAGTGCCCTTTATGGAATAAAAATTAAGTTTTTCAGTGATGTAGATGCCACTGTTACTTACTAACAATTAAAATTATAGCACTTTGTAAGCAGGGTCCAGGAAACCGTAAAGGTGCTCTGTAGTATATGATGTCAGAAAGCAGTGTGGTAATTACTTTATACTGAAACTTTAATTCCTTTAAATGTTGTTACACAGCTTCAGTCTGATTTACTGTTTTTATCTTATTGTGCACAGTGGTAGAACTGATCTTCACATATGGCCATGGTAAAAACAAATTAACACGTGTTCCCTTTGTAACCCGAAGTCAATGCAATTATACAGTGTTCAGATCAGGTTGGAAAACATGTCAGAGGTTGAAAACAGTCATTCATGGGCTGATGCAATAAGAGGTGCAAAAGTTTGCCCATGTTATTAATTTGCAACAACCAATCAGATGTCACATTTTTACACTTTTATTGCATCAGGCCCACAGTGTTTTTTATTTTAATAAATCATGGTGTCACTTTATTTGATGGTTCAGAAACAACTTTAGGTAATAATTGATACCAATATGTTTTTTAATTTGTAGTGTACTGGTACAATTTTATGTGAAGATTATATTATTCGAAAAAGAGAATAAGGTCACACAACAGAAAGATGAATAATGGATTTACATAGATTACCATGCCATAGTATGTGGCAAAACAAAGTGTATTTCATCCCCAAAATACAGATACATGTCAGTTGATTGGGCCATTATGTGTACCAGGGCTTATAGTCAATGCAAGGTAAGTCAGGTCAATCTTCAGGTCAATCTATGCTGACCTAGAAGGTTTTTCACATAGCTGAGCAGAGATGGCCGAAGTTTTGTTCCGTTTTCAGATTTACGGAACTTGGGAAAAACCAAAAGATCTGATAATCCAAAAATAGAACTTACTTCTACAGTATTTTCAATGATTAATAAACGTTTAAGGTTATTTTTGAGGGTTACCAAAAAAAAACCTTGAACGTTCAATAACCCTTGAAAATACAATCGGAACTATAACCTTGAAAATAACCTGGCACATTCGTTAAAGGATAAGTACACTCATTCCCCCCCCTTTTTTTTTTCTAGCTCCCTCCTGAGCCTACCTGTGCTGTCGCGTGCATCGTGACATCATGCGCGCGGACAGCGCTTTTCCTGACCACCAACAGAAGGAGAGTCAGCAAATCACGGAGGGTGGAGCTAAGACTACTTGAAAGAAGATCCAAGATGTCAGGAACTTTCCTTCAGCCCAAGTAGGCTCAGGAGGAAGCTAGAAAAAAATGGGGGGGATTGATTAGTTGAAGCTTCTGCTACAAATTACACTTAACTTATTTTTTGAGTGTACTTATCCTTTAATCCTCGAATACACGGTCCGAAGTCCCGAAATCCAAACAATCTGCTCAGTTTTGAACAGAGTGTGTGAGGATCTCCTGCTGTGCCGGATGTCACCTCTAGTTGTCGCTGTTTCTTTGTTCCTGTCGTTCCAATCTTCTTTGTTCTGTCCGCTGGCTCATGAACTACCACTTCCCACCAGCAGGAGGCTGTTTCACCTTTTGGACATTATTCTCTCATAACATGCACCTGTTATCAGTCTTTAGCTATTTAAGGACTCCACCCACTCCTATTCCTTGCCAGATCGTCGCTTATTGTTGCTGCTCTCATCATTCCATACCTTGCTCCTGTTTTCAGTTCAAGACCTTACCTTGCCTTGTTCTAGTTCTAGTAATCCGTATCTAGTCTTTAGTTCAGCCTAGTCTTTTCATTAGTCTTTTGTATATAGTATTATTTACCATTTCACTGTGTGTTTGGTGTGTACAATAAACTCATTAACCTTGATCTGTGCTGCACTTCAGTTCTTCGCAGCAGCGCTCATCTAGGGAGCGTGACAGAGTGTTTGGGTGTTCCATGTTTGACAGCAGATTCAGGGAACCTATTGATGCTTTAGAAAATCTGATTCAAACCCAATTGGATTACACTGACATATCACATGGAGGGTGGTAGTATGTTTCAAACATAGATTCGTAATGTTATTGTTTCACAGTGACGGTTAAATTAAAGTCGCCCGCCATAGTAACTAATAAATACAAGTCAGTTGCCCACCACAGTGACTGGTAAAATAAATTTGCCCACCATTGTGACTGGTAAATACAAGTTAGTTGCCCACCACAGTGACAGGTAGCGGGAAATAAAGTATATAATTTACTGTGTACTGAGTACTAGCAGGAAGCCAAGGAGATGTGAAATGGCAGGCAAAATGGGCACAGCTACAGGTGACAGAGGACAAATTGGTCACCGCCTAAGACAAAACGATCATCTTGCCTCACTGGCGCAATGCCCCTGCAAGCACGCAGTAGTGTCACTACGCAGCCGAACGATCAGGTGCGGTGCATTCCATGCTTAATTTTTCATGGGCACACACTGTGACATACTCACTGCTTCTTGAACTCAGCGGCCTACATTTTAGACTGAATACCGGTCCGAGGGGAGGATGTTTGCACCCATAAGTGATATTCAATAACCATATAATCCCCATATCGTTTGTTTTTTTGTATACAGCCACATAGCCATTGACTTGTATTCCTCATTTGGTTCAGCCAACATCTGTGCAGTAAACATAACTATCCTTAACATGATCCGTATGACAAGTTCCTTTAAGAACTGTTTGGGGAATTTAAAGAATAAAGTAAAAGCCACAGTTTATACGTAATGCCTTTGTTTAATTTTGTTGGCAGTCCTGATGAAACGCCTGAGCTAAAATGGCATTGTAGGAAGTCAGAATCCTTTTAAAATACAACATTCTACCTTCTGTTCTATGTCTCTGACAATCATCAGCCCAATTCACTAATAAATACTACCTAATGCACCTTATAAATTACAATCTCAATACAGTGGCCATAGATCCCAGGAAAACGAGACAAACACTTAAAGTGAAACTGTTACTAATATTTTACTTTGCTTTAAAGCACATTTGGAGGTAATGTGTGTTTTATCTCTACGTAATGGTTCACTAGACAAAACCATAAGGAGATGTTTGATGTGGCGTTATAGGGAGAAAAGTCAGACATTTTAGTATGTGTTATGTTCTACGTCTGTCTAAAGTTGAATATTTCCTTCAAGTACAACACAAAACAGAATAAAACAGTATTTAAAGGGAGACTAATGTTTTGTCTCTAGGAATTGTATACAAGTAAAGATAAGAGATTCAAATATAAATGTTTTACAATGACATGGCTTGCTTTATTGAAAGTCTCTCTGTTGAGAATATGAGAATATACAGTATAGCTGAGAATGATGAATCTTTGCAAAATGTTTCTTTTTAAAAACAACAAAAGTGTTAATTAACCCCCCTTGTACCCAGGGCAAGGTCCTAAAATGCTTTGTACTTTTCCCCTGATGTAAACCTTGCTGTTGGAAAACTTACCTTCTAACTTCCCCCGGCACTCTGTTCCATTCTAGCCCATCCTATTAGCAAGGAGGAGGCAGGTCTGAAGAGGAGGATCAAGAAGGTCTAACTGCTTTATCTCCAGGGATGAGGAGTGAGGACCTAGTGTTTTAACCTGGGTACAGCTTGAGAAAGGGGGATTCATTTTGTTTTATTTCCTTTTAATAATTGAAATAAATAACCGTTTGATTTGGGTTTCTCCATATTGTAACCCAGATGGGAACAATTCTCTACATACCTGTGTGCACCATGTCATTTACATTATCCCAGTGGCATAGCTACAAACCTGATGTTGAATTTGAGCTTGGGCCTTGCTGATCATCAGGATGCAGAATCTAGAGCCCTCCAACTCACCAACTCAACCTCCAATCAGTGCCCGGACAACCTTTGCCACCTTGTTAACAAAATAAAAAAGGCACCCTTTAATAGTACTTACTGCATCCACAAAATATGGTTGAAATAAATCAGCACACTTATCAATGGGCGTAACTAGAAAGAATAGGGCCCCTTCCTGTGTCTGATTGTGTGGTGCCTTGTATGTTTGGGATGTAAAGGTGGGCCCCTACTTTCCCTTGTCTATGTGTGGTTGCAACCCCTGCACCACCGGTAGCTATTCCCCATTTACCATAGAATGGTGTTTTATCTACCCTCTTAGGCCTCTGTACCTTGTGGCAGACATTATGAGATCTTCTGGTGCCCAGGTGATTGGTGCTGCTATTGAGACATAATGACATTGCCTCGGAACTGGGCTTGGAGTGGGTATAATTGGGTGGACCCACCAGGGTTGGTCTATGGACGGGATTTCATCCCTTACTGTGGGACTCGGGATTTTGTCCTTGCAGTCGGGGCAATTCAGTCCAAATAGGGATAGAGGCCACATGTCACCAAATGTAAATTATTAAATGGTGCCCTTATTTCTGCTACTGTTTACCCGGATTCTAACACTTTGTTTTCCATGTTTCTTCATTCTTGATTCAACCTGTTCTGAACTTTTGCCAGTTAACTTTCAGGCTTATTCTTTCTGCAGTTGTTGCTCTATCCTTTTCTGTATGAACAACAACAACTGTGTGCCTGTAGTGTACGCTTGTAAAGGTTCTTCTAAATCCAGGTCATGGTGTAAGCCCACGCATTAAACCCAGCAAAAAACTGAGGCAGCCACTGGTGCATCTAAAAGACCCAATACTGAAACACAAGAAAATCAACATCATATAGATGTTTTTACATATTTACATATCCATGTTAATATTTACACATTTATATCTCATGTCAATTTTTTATGTTGTTTTCTATAAGCGGTGAAGAAAGGTGCAATACACATCAACATACTTAGATTTGGTTATTGTGTATTTAACACAATGAAATTGCAAAGTGCATTTTACTTTATTATTATTTTTGTCTATGAAACAATAAAAATATGTTTTTCATTTTTAGTCCATGTTTTGTTTTGTTTTTAAATGATTCTGTTTATTTTATTGCGGCATTATTTGAAGCATAATTGTTGGAACACAATGACTTTTTTTAACATAATTTTTAATTGAACCACAAAATTAGGGATTTCATGTCTAGATGAAAATTCCTTTTGAATATGCTTGTGAAGGTTCTCATTCATCCAGGTCATGGTATATCTGTTGTGTTCAATTAGATCAACTGGACTTGAAATGTAGTTCTTTCAAGAACTACATTTCAAGTCCAGTTGATCTAATTGAACACAACAGATATATCCTTTTGAATATAATTTGTATTTTCACAATAAACTTTTCTCTATCCCCCATACGAGAAATCAAAGTCAATATCACTAACGAAACCAATCAGGACTACTGAAATTTAAATACCAGCCTAAGTATGCCATTAATACAGTTCATGAATACATTTCACAAACACCTGTATGTTTTTGGTAAAGTAAAGTAATTAAATGCCGCTGATTCAATTGACCATTGATACAGTTTCCTCCTTGTCAGAGAACGCTGTAAAAATTTTCCCTACACCTGTGCAGTTGTTTCATATCATTGAGTCCTAGTTAACAGGGCTGACAGACACATGTTAAATATCATTTCTAACTCACGTGTAGCCTTAATGTGGCATCATACCAAAACAAACATATTTCTCAAGGCGATGGTCAGGTCTGGCGTACTTGTTTGAAGCACACCTAACTACAGTGATCAGTTTAAATGAAACCTGACCAAAAGGGATAGGCTAAAGAAAGTATTTTTAATTAAAAAGGAGTTAAAGTGTAGTAAACCACACTTTAAAGCGTTGGTGTATAGGTTTGTTTGGAAGCATTTACAATTATTTTAGATATTTTACCTACATAATTGTGCAAGATATCACAGGAAAACAAACCGCAGACCTGTATATGTGCAATGTTTCTGGTGTGAGGATGTTTTTAAATCAGTACAGTCTGCAGAATAGCGATGAGCCCCAGTATTAAACTAACCTGGTTTGGAGGCTTTCAAAAAGTTCACGGATCCAGTGGAACTTTAGAATTTAGAAATTTGGTATTAAAAATCGGAGTCAACATTCAGTGTAGAAATTCAATAACGAAAATTCAAAAATTCTGCTTCTTTTGATTTCAGTTGGATTTGATTAGAATTTTGGTTCCACCAGTGGCGCAGCCAGGAATCACTGGGCCCCCAACAAAACTATGATGGGGCCCCTATACGTGTTTCATCCACAGTGTTTTTCTGGGAGGAGGCTATATTTATATAACAAGATGGGGGCCCCTTGGCTCCATCTGCTACTCTGGTAGTTACGCCCATGGGTTCTACAAATGGTTCTGTGTCTTAAACTTGCCTGTTTTGTAAATGTCTACAAGCTCCATTTTTAATACTTAGAAAGCTGCAATATCTGCACCGGATACAATTAAACAAGAGCAATACATTATTGTAATGCACAAAGAATGAAATATACAAACTAAAACTACACATTATATCAAAAATCCAGCTTCAATCAGCAAAACTATAATGCCCCCCCCCTCCCTGCTTTATCTTCAGTGGTTGTCTGGAGATAATAAGAAAACTATCAATTTGGGGGGGCCCTTGTGGTCGCTTCTGTGGTATTTATGCCCCTGTTGGCATCTGTGGATCTAAAGAACTTAGAAAAGCCAATTCTATGCCAATAATGTCTTTGTAAATGAACTGTGGTCAACTACAACAGGTTACATATGAAGTAGCCAATTGGTGAATCTTTATAATGTCACTGTTTTTCATGTAAAACTCTTTTAATGGGCATGTTTAACAGGCGTGGTATTGGTACATTTACCAACATTACCGATATCATGCACAATTTTATAATTACTTTGTATGTTACAAACACAGCACAAAATACTGGCAACATCATGGCCTGGTCCTGTGATAAATGTGGGGCAAAGGACTAATATAAAGAACTGCAGATACAAAGGAATTAGAAAATGGTGGAGCAGATTGTCTTGCATTAAGGGTAACATTTATAACAATAACAAATCGCATTTCCTTGTGTTTTTTTATAAAACAATTTATAATGCCATGCATAATAACAACGTCACAAGGCTACAACAGCCATCATTTTTTAATGTGTGCCAGACTTCTGACAATAAAAATCACTGTTATTGTACATCTGCCATTTGCCTGTGTGAGCTGTCATGACCGAATGGCATTTAACCTCCCAAGGGTATGATCAATAATGGCAGCATTGATTTCCTATTTATTTCACCTGATTAGCAGTGTCAAGCAATATGGCAGCTTCCACCTATTCCAACTCACGTGTATTTAAAAGGTTAAAGGGACAGTTCAGTGGAAATTATCAATATTTGTTAATTGTTAGTTTGTGTAATGCCTTCTTAGGCATTACACAAACTAACATTATTCTCTCCCATTTTGAAAAATCAGTTGATTTCATACCCTTTGCTGTTCCCTGCTGTTGACATTAGTGAGCTGACATTTCAGGTTCTAACGGTCCTTCTTCTGCCCAGGATGCACCACTTCCTTGGAATGTTCCTAACAGTAATTTCTACTGATTGGCTGTTGGATGGGTCACACATGCTCAGATCTCTACTGAGCAACTGAATCAACCCAGGCTCTGGGTCAAGGGCAAGACCATAACGGTCTCTATTAGGGGTCCTGCAAACAGGAAGTCAGTATTTCAGTTGCATTTATTTATACACAGACACAATGCTGAATGGGCAGGTTAAGGTCATTGGGAAGGGAAAATACTGCTCTTTTTTCTGAAAAGCATATGTATTTCCCTTTAATAAAACCTCTGACTTTGGACCATTTGTAGAAGTATAGAAGTCTCCCCCATCCCCATTTGTTCTCCAACTCAACAGGGTATCTGCTTCAAATAAACCAGGTGTCAAAACTCACTGTAACAGGCAGTCCAAGCCATTGACTTACACAATAGCAGCAGGGGGCCTCCCATGATGCAAAGGCAAAAAAAAAAATAGGCAACTTAAAGCCACAGCTTTCCACTAACCTAGTTTAGTGTACATATACTTTAAGGCGCATCTGTGCATATTTTTATAGGTTGGTATCACAAGGGAAACTGTTAATATTTTGTTTGTGATATGTACGATATGCGTAGTATGGACTAGAGGTAAAATAGAGATTAAATGTTCCCTTTCATAGAGGGGGCAAACACACCCCTCTAGGGACCAAACCACTCCCCGATTTAGGATAAAGTATATATATTAGGCAATGGAATGGCCTAGGGTTCTCTATTTTACCATCCAACAGGAAACATCAAACCCAATTGGGAGGACTCTATATTGGCTTCCATCTTGGACTATAATTTTGGCAGTGGTGTAACTACTGCCCCTACCACCCCCAGATGGTAGGAGAGCCTGCCTCAAGTCCACAACCTCCTATTTAAAAACAGCTGATCACGCGCATGATTGAAATATACGCGTAATCAGCTGTTTAAAAGACCGGGAAAGAACTCCCGGAACCGGTCTGGTCTGGTCTTTTAATCATCTGATTGAGCATATGTTTCCTTCATACGCGTGATCAGCTGCTTTTAAACAGGAGGTTGTGGCCTCGTGGAGGGGGGTGGGTCAGGGGCACGGCATCCAATCTCACAGGGGCCCCTGCAGTTACGCCCCTACATTTTGGACTTTGTTATTTATTCCATTTGGACTGAACTGATTCTGGACTGATTAGACGCCGATTTTTTCTTTAATCCCCTTTATTCTGTTCAATTATTTACCATAGCATATATCTGTATCTTTTTATTCACTTTTATGTACTTTAAATAAATGATATAAAATAATTTAAAGGCTAATTATCCTATTCTGAATCTATCCCAAAACGAAGTAATGTTACCTTAAAGGCACAACACTCAAAATAAGCATATATGTGTACAGGATATTTAGATAAAATTTAGCAGGTCATTTTCCTGTCTGGAAATGTGGTGAAAGCCTATCATTAGGTATTAAGATATTTCAGGCTAAATTGCATGTTATTAACATGTTTGCATATCTCCGCCCTTTACTCTGGGGAACCTGGGAGTAAGAAATTGCTTCTTGTTTCTTAGATTGTGGGCAATGCTATTCATATAGCATGAGACTGCAAGATGTCTTCTGTTATAAAAAGGTGTTTCTCCATTTTTATGCTCAGTGGAGGGCTTTTGGCTCCCTTTGGACCCCCTCTCCCTAAGCTTTCTAGCTGCCTTTTCTAGTGTGTGATGTGTAAAATGTTAACCGCCTCCTCCTTTCGGTCTTATTTGACTTTTCAGTTTGTTGCAGTGTATTTTTCGATAACTGAAAGGCCAGACAGACAGGAGTAGGGGGCTGTGACATGAGACAGACAGACAGTGCTGTGTATTGCTCTTGGGTGTTAATTTCGATAGCGATCGTGTGGGATTTTTTAATAGCCAGTCTTCCAGCCAGTCCATCAGTCCACTAGCAAACATTGCATTTTACTTGCAGACTTTCTAGACAAATGCCCAGCCTGATAACGTCTTGTCTTACATTACAGTTGTACAGTGTCGGACTGTCTCACAGGGTTACAGGGGAAGCCCCCGATGAGCCCACAACCGATTCCCCTAAGAAAACAGACAAAACTTCTAAAATTTAAACTCAGAGCCAAAGGGACATTACGAAATGCAATTTTATAAACAATAGAAGTCAGTAGGAGTAAAAAGAATGTAATTAAGTAATGATAGAGAAATAAAAGTTAAGTGGACCCTTAAACTTGACCTGGTGGGACCCAACACCCCAGTCCGTCACTGCAGCCGTAACATTGATCATAAAGTGATATTTGACCAGGGATCATCGTGGGAATGTTGCAGGTAAGAACCACTGAATAATTAGATGTTAATGCTAATTAGATGTACGAATGTCTAATTGGCTTTAACATCTAACTAGTGTATGTCCAGCATTAGACTGTAATCCATTTTGCCATTAAATTAAAATTTTAAGCTAATTATTGCTAAATTTAGCAAAACTGGTAGTGGAAAAATCCCCACCAGTTACACCCACCTAGAATTCAATAAGTGAACTGTATTAGTGGCATACTTGGGCTGGTATTTAAATTCCAGTAGTCCTAATTAGGGATGGACTAGAACTTGAACTTGAACCCAAGTTCAGACAAACTCGAACTATTCGGGTTTGAACTTGTTCGATTTTCCGGACTCGGGGGACTATTTTCGAAAATCTTCGAACCTTCGAGAATTCTCGATTGTACGAGGATTTTCGAACATTCAGCAGGCCTCGAACGGCCGCTTCCGAAAATCCCCGAACGGCCGGAGATTTCCAAAAATGGGTGCTCGCGTATTGCCGAATGGCTGACAATCCCACAGTCGATCGTTTGGGGGTCCTGCAGCTCGAAACCGGAACCACCTCCTGGGTCCTTAGAAGAACCATTGCGGCCCTGACAAGGGCCCTTTGGGGCTTAAGGGGTCCCACAACTCAAACCGGGTCCCCCCTCCCTGGCCCTCATTGAGGCCACCGGCTCCGGAGGTACCACTGGTGGCCGCAGGGGTACTTCTCGGGGTCAGTGGCCTCAGCGGAGCTGGTGTCACCAGATGGAAAACAGAAGACCCTGTTCATGATTGGCTGCCAACTTCTAGGAAGCAAGGCTGCAGCTTCCTGTGAAATCTACAGCATGCAGCTAAGGTGGATTATGGGAGTTGACCCCTAGTACAGACAGGTTAATGTCATTAATCACCCAGCAGCCACAGCAAAGGAAGAGGTGAGACACAGCTTTTTGTATCTTTGTAAATGTGCTCCCTCTATTGGGAAAATGTTGTCTGGTGAATTAAATTTACCTTTAAATAACTTAAAGGTAAAAAATTCTTATTTTGAGCTGAAAATAAGAATTTAGAGGTACCATTTTGGAGACCCAAACCTCCTAAAGGCCTATCTGTTAGAGATGAACGAAACTGGCAAGATTAGTTCCGACAAGGGTTCTGAGGAACCTATTTAAGTTCCGTAAATCCTTTTTGAACTGGATTGAATCTGAATTTTTAGAATTTTCCATTGCAATTTTCAAGTATTCCATAGGAATTTTCTGAATTTTTGAAAGGAATTTTCAGTTTTCTAGAAGAATATTTACATTTTTGGAAATGTATAAAAATCTCCCAGATTCACAGATTTCCGAAAACGGCTTTTCGGAACCAGGATTCATTACTAATGTCTGTAAATGTTGAACTATAAATGAAAATGTTTTCAGCCATATTGGTGGATTCAACGATACAGTTTTACAGTCTATGTAACCTCTTTTCTCTTCCAAAGTAATGTTTTTATTAAATCTGATCTTATATTACAATTTCTCTAGGAAAATTAAACTAAAAGTTGAAAGAAAACATTTTTATACATAATTTTTAAAGAATATTATTACTCATTTTTCCTTCCCGGACCTTGCACAATCTACATGTCTTGCTTACATAACACTTTTTAATAGGATCTTTTGTCCAAAGCAGTGTAACGGATTGGTCTATTGCCATTATGTTTAGGCGATGAGTGGCAGGGCATTTTATTTTCTTTTTTAGTTTACATTTCAACAACACCTTGAAATATATTACATAACATAAATTACATACTTAAGAACATTTAATCTCTTCAGAAGTATGATATGATGTATTTAACAGATGGGCAGCCTGGACTTTTAAGCATTTAGGAAACTTTTAGTTCTTAAAAGAAGGGGAAAGAGAGACAAGTAATACGCTGTTTTAGGGGTTTTTTTGCTTTAACTTCTGAATAAAATGTCTTAAATTAAGATGTTAAGTTATGAGATGACAATCTAATGGAATCTAATACTTTGCCGTATAATTGTTTTTCTCCAGCACTTCACCACTCCGTTTTATAGCACAATTAGATTTTTTTGTTGCTTTAAGTATAAATGGGTATATAAGGTATGTTAAAGGGGAACTCTAGCCTCAAAAAAACCTTTTGAATATTTCAAAGTATTACCCACCAAAATCCTAGTTGCATTTTACTCTTACCTTAAGCCGATGTTCCAAAAAATTCCTTCCTTACTCCAAGGGCCGCGGTATGGTAGAAGTACGACTGCATGGCCACTCAGTATCAGACAGTAAAAGACTAATGCTAATGCTATGGTATTGTAAAGCGAGCGTACTATTATGATCGCTACATAATTGTGCAATTATAAATGTACGGCCATATTTGTAAAATTGCCAAACATTAAAGGCTTTATAAATAGGGCCCCAAATGGAAATCGAAAAGAATCCCTCAATCATCAAGAACTATATGTATTAATATCAGTAATTTTCAATATTTTTTAGTTTTAGAAACTTATCCAGCCCACTCTTAAAAGGCATATTTAGTGGGAAAATTTACTTTTTTTTCTTTCCTTTCATGTGTTCTATAATGTGTCTTCACTTTCTTCAGTTTCCCTCTGTGTTCTAAGATATACAAATTAGAAGAAGACGTGATTGCATTCCTCTACTTCTTCTTGTTCTGTCAATCAAATCCCTGTGACATCACCCTCTTCCCTGCTCAAGTCCCTCCCTCCTCCCTGCTCTGTTACAAACAGAACATTAGCAGTGGGAGAGGGGTAGCTTTGACTGCAGAGATAAGGCTGCACTTGACCCTCCTTCTTGATAGCGTTCACTGATTGATGGTGGGTCACAAAGAGAGAGATCGTATTGCAGAAGGACACGGAGAGATCCGTATCCCCAGGACAGCTTGCTTTCTATTTGTCACTGAGCAAGGGTGTGTTTTTCAGGATGTTGAACTTTTAACTCCTGCTGCACATGAGAAGCTTGTCGAGCAGCCGGAATTAAGACATGGAGGAGGTAACAGAGGGGAGGGGGAAGGGGGGAGTGCTGCAGAGAGATCTGAACCCATGTAAAAACTCTGGCAGAGGTAGGAGAAAGGCGGCACAGAGTACATGAATTTAACTTTGCAATGGGGCAATTTATGTTTTTCACTATAGATGCACTTTAAAGCTATTCAGTGAAATTGCCATTACTGCTGGAAGACAGTTCCACATTTTTACCATTCTCACTGTAAAGAAACCTTTCCTAAACTGAAGGTGAAACATCTTTTTTTTTCTAATCTTCAAAGATGTCCACCCAATTGAATCGGATATTTTTGAATTTATAGTAGCATTTTCAAATTTTTGTTAGAAATTTTAGAATTTTCGGTAGAAATTTTAGAATTTTCGGTAGAAATTTTCAAATTATCTATAGGAATTTTAGATTTTTCAATATGATTTTTGATTAGAATAGAACTTATCATTAAATATCTGGTTACAAATGCGTGTAATAAACCGGGGGAAAATAGCAGTGAACATGCCCTTAACAGAATAGTTTGCCAGGCAGTGAAGAATTAAGGCTACACCTGGTTAAATTTGCCTTTAAAATTTTTGCCTTCAAAACCAAGTTTTAACTTTGAAAATGTTTTGATGCAAAATACTGTGTCAAAGATTTTGGCCATTCCATCCATTAGTGGAATAAACCTCAGTGGTTTGTGCATCTATAAAGGAAAATTATACTTACCAATTCCATAATCCACTGCTGCATAGTACCCAGGGTGAGGACCTAAATCACTAAGTCCTCACCCAGGGTACTTTACCTGACTGCTGATATACCTATTCAAAGTCTCCCCGGGTGCCCCAGTGCGCTGATCCCCACTGGCACTGTCAGTGACAGTCAGCAATCTAGCCAATGGTAAGACACGCCTCCTTGCAGAGTGTGCCTTTCCATTGGCTAATTCACATACTGCGGAAGAGGACCAGAATGACGATGGAAGCTTAGTATAAGTATATCATTAGTTATGTAAAGTACCCAGTGGTGTGGACTTTTCAGGCCCGAGGGGGAAGTGAGTGTAATTATCCTTTAATCTTAGCAAATGTGCATGCTACTGTATTTCATGATATATCAAACCTCATTCATTTAGTCAAAGTGTTTTAGCACATGACCAACAAATGTATATAACTGTATGAGTTTCAAAAGTTTCCTCACTGTGTCAGATCTTGATTTTTAAGGACCCTGCATATATGAAACATGAGTCTTGATAGCAGGACGTCAGATTACATAAAACATTGCTGAAGAACTTGGCAATCAAATTGTTATTTCATGTCTGCAGGTATCTGGTAATTGGATTAATACAGTAAAAGAATGTCTACCACCTAGGCATTGTGAAACAGAAGAAAGACAAATCCATCTCAGTAAGCAGCCTGGAATGCATGGTGATTGGCTTATTTTCTCACCGAAAGTCAAATCTAAGAAAGCAATTTTTCATTTTATTGCTGCCAACAAATACAGTCATGGAAAATCTACAGCTCAGCGCCGCAACAGCAGCACAGTATGTGAAGGACCCATACATTGGTCAATTCTGGAATGTTTGATCCAAAATGATTCTCTATAACCAATATTGGTTATATACATTACAAGTAAAAATATTTAGAATGTAATCATCTATCATTTAGGTTTTATATTACCCAGTGTACATAATGGGTTGGTCTCCATTGCTGAATTTGGCACTGATTGTGAGAATTTCCTAGAGCACTGATGCCCAACCTGGCCCATGCTGGGGGCCACACTAGCGCACACCATTCATTGACTGGGCCACTGGTGTAGCCACATCCCCAATCTGCTAGTTACACCCAGAAAAATATTGTCTGGGCTTGGGTACTACTTTTCTAGAGAATGTTTCAGAAATACTGGAAAGAATACTGGAAAGCTTCTTAATTTTATTTATTGACTGATATATACATACAGTAGCTATATTCTTTGCAGTATTTTAATGGGATCGAGATCTAAGCTCTGCTTTTGGTTTTCAATTACCCACAGTGCTTTGATGCTATGTGTTGGCACATTTAAGGGAATGTTAAAGGTCATTTTCATGATGCAAGGTCCAACTCTAGTTGTTCTTTTGACAGATGGTTTCACATTAGCCTCAAGAAAATCTGGGCAAAACAAAGAATTCGGTGTGGGCTGTACATCCCAGGTACATCCCCTCATGTCATGGGTATGGTACATTTTTAAAAAAAATATTCATGTACCCCTGATCTCCAGACACAATTAATTTAAAATTGGTGATTGGAGTTATTTATTAAAGTTTTTCAATTTCAAGACCAGTTTGCCAGCAGGTTCCTGAATTTGCAAAAATTTCACAATCCCGCTGACTAACAAAACTCTCTAAGAGCTGCACAGCCCCAAAGCAGCAAGAGAGCCACAAACTATAACATATCAACCACACAGTTTGGTCAACGACCATTATGTTCTGCACATGCTCAGTCCTTAGCTATGGCAGAAACTTGTTACAGTTGGTCACGCCCATTAATAATCTCTAGCCAATCCTTTTACAAGACAGATAAAGCAAGGAAGCATGTGACTGAGGTCAGGAGGTGTGGTCTGACACTGCACATACACACAGATACTTCATCCAGTTCTTAATAGGCTTACATTTACCTTAATACAATTTACTTGATGTTTTTAGGGGATTGTTTTCAGATTATGGAATATAATAAAATAGGTTTAGTTCTCCTTTAAGAAGTCCTTGTTCTTTCATATGTGTTCATTAGAAAACTCTAACATTACCTTAAAGGGCATGTCCCCCCCCAAAACTATAAATCCCCCCAGTAATGGCCCCATCATGTAGTGTAATAAAATCCTTACCTCACATCCCAGCTCCATATGGTTCTCCTGTAGTCCCCCCCAAAGTCCCAAAAACTGCCCACCAGGAGGATAGCAGAGTCCATATAGTACTCTGCCTCCTACCTGGCCTCCGGGAGAGGTTTGGCATGCGTACTGCAGCCCTTCTCCCCCTCCCTCCCCCTCCCTCTCCCTCCCGATTAGGATTCCCTCCCCCTACCATAAAACCCTTTTGCTATATCTTCCTCTGTCCCCCCCAGCCCCAACCGCTATATTTATTTTATTAGAAAGTGCCCAAAACAATAATTTCCTTCCCTCTTTCCTCCGCCGCACTGAACTCCCGGCAGCCTCGTCCGTGATTGGCTGCCGCTCAGCCAATCACGGACGCGACTGCCGGTCCCGCCCCTCTGCTTGCATTTTCTCGCAAGCAGAGGGCCTGGCAGTGCGGCGGAGGAAAGAGGGAAGGTAAGTAAAGTTCGGGGCACTTTCTAATAAAATAAATATAGCGGTTGGGGCTGGGGGGACAGGGGGAAAGATATAGCAAAAAATTATTTCAAGGGTGGACATACCCTTTAACATTCTTTCTTGACACCAAAGGATTTCTCTTGGCCCATCATCTATCTAGATCTAATGTGTGCCTCCCCTTTCTAATATTACATTGGCATAAATAATGGCAAGAGATCCTAACTCCTAAGTCCTGTGATGTAATTCTGACATCCTAACAGACTTTTATTTGCATTTTTTGTTCTGTTCTCAGAATAACAATTATAGCTAATTATCCATAAAATAGAAGTGCACACCAGTCTTATTAGTGAACAAACAAAAAGTGTTTATTCAATCCATATGTTTAATGTTTCGGGGTACTTGACACCTTCATCAGACATGAATAACATAATAGCAAAGAATAAACATGTTCTCATGCCCAGCACTTTCAGTTTTCATCTTAATGTCTCTAGCGCATAGCTAGTGAGCAGATTCTAATGTTTCCTGGTACATTTTGGAATGTGATAAATAGACTAGTTCCCTGTAAAGAGAGAGAGTATGAGTAGATGTTCAGTGATGCAGCTGTCTCATTTCAGGAACACTAATTCATTAAAAATCCCACAACTATTTTCTGACCATCGAAAACCTCCAAGCCTAGTTTATTGACTTCCTATGAACTGCTACCATCAGCCTTCACCTAGACAGGGAAAAATGCATTTCAGCTACTGACAACTTTTTTCATCTTATTATTTATAAAGCCTCATTGGATATCGCTAAGCCATTTAATAAAGAAACTCGCACAAAGATGTGAATGTATAAATAAACAGTCATACAAAAAAGTAAGAGACAAAGGAAATGTGCAAAATGTGTAGAAGGTAAAAATGTTGGGTCATTCATGGAAAATTCTTATCGCTAAAGTTAAAAATTCGAACCCACAAAATCGGTATTCACAAGTCCTAAACAAAAAAAATAATAATTGAAGTTGTAGTGGAGGAAAATTAAGATGCTGTGCATGATACAATCATTTTGTATAGAATACAGGTCCACAACTACATTACAAGTATAATTTCTGGGAATTATAGAGGCCAAAATGTTGTAGTGGTAAGTCAATTCTGGAAATTGAAAAGAAAATCCTTTAACAAGTTTTTTTAGCATTACTAGCCTTTAAAGGACAACTCCACCCTCATAAGAACATCTTTTAGAAAGAATGGCCTCTTTAAAATATGTTGATATATCATATTTTGTCCTCTGAATTCATTACTGTATGCCTGCTATGCTTCTGGATGCCTCATGGAAACTGGGCCATTTAGAGACCTGTACTGAGCCTGTACTGAGCCTGGGCATGCTCAGAAGAGACAGACAGGTGATTAAAATTCAGTCATTGGCTGTGATGTCAACTGTCAAATCCATAACTGACAGTTACTAACTGGAAGAACCAGGAAGCAGAAACAGAGGCAACAGGACATTGTGCAGGATTTCGGGTTAGACTTATATATTTCACATTTTAAACTATTACCATTCAGGGTTTTGGGGGGTAATTTACCTGTGTGGGAATTTTCATTTTAGGGCTGGACTTGCCCTTTAATGATATGATGATTATATTATTAACATTTACCAATACAGAACCTAAACTGAAATTGATTTAAACTAGATAGAAATCTATGTAAAATTAAAGGCAAAGTTCAGTGTAAATACATATACTTTTCAGAAAAAAGAGCAGTATTTTTTCATCTCAATGACCTTAACCTGCCAATTCAGCATTGTGTCTGTGTATAAATTAATTCAACCGAAATACTGACTTCCTGTTTGCAGGACCCCTAATAGAGACCGGTATGGTCTTGCCCTTGACCCAGTTGATTCAGTTGCTCAGTAGAGATCTGAGCATCTTTGACCCATCCAACAGCCAATCAGTAGAAATTACTGTTAGGAACATTCCAAGGATGTGGTGCATCCTGGGAAGAAGAAGGACCGTTAGAACCTGAAATGTCAGCTCACTAATGTCAACAGCAGGGAATAGCAAAGGGTATGAAATCAACTGATTTTTCAAAATAGAAGAGAACATGTAGAATAACTAAGAAGGCATTACACAAACTAACAATTTAACAAATATTGATCATTTCCACTGAACTGTCCCTTTAATTGTCCCTTTTTTTGTATTTTATGCCTTCTATAGCTCTACATATGCAGAGCTTTACAATTATCAATTCATTCACATCAAGCTCTAATCACTTTATCTCACACATACAACAGTATCTGTTTGTGATTGTTGGAGAAACTCATGCAAAACAGGAAAACCATACAAACTCCTCCCAGACTGAGATGCAAACATTTAGCTAAAATCAACCTAAAATCATATGCAAGACCATGTGGGATCCCCATGCAGGATCACTGCTAGAATTTAGTAACATGCATCCTTCAAACAACACTGAAATTAATGATTGCCTTTTACTTTATTTACTTTAAATAAAATGTGCCTTTATTTCCATTCATCTTTTAGAGAGATTGTGACTGACAGATGGCGTCACACTGGGGCCTATTCTTAAGGCTGGTACACAATATTCCTGATCAAACAATAGTTTAGTGCATCGGTTGATCGGGCCGAAATAATTGCATGAGTTTTCGGGCCCGACCAACCACTCTGAATCGGTCTGAATCAGTTGAATGTATGATCGGACAGGTCAGAAAATCATGGCCGATCGTGCGGTCCTCTAAGGGACGCTCGGTCACGGAAAACTGTTGGACGCAGCAACTATTGTACTTCCGACAGTACTTCCTCCTGGCCGACCAGTTGGAAGAGCCGAACGGCTGGTCAGGAGAAAAAGTTGCTGGTGTGTACCATGCTTTATAGGTTAACAGGGTTATTCAATAAAAGTTCTTATCGTTTAAAATGGTGCTAACTTTGCCCCAACCAATCAGATGTAAGCTTACAAATGTTAGCATCATTTTAAACGATAAGAACTTTAATTGAATCTCCCTGTAAGTTTTGCAAAATTACAATGCTTAGCCTTGGCAATTGTAAAATCCTGCACAATATCTGTTTTTTACGTCTGCAGTGATATTTATGTTGTAAAATACCAACTGCCAATAATACGCACCATTTCAAATATTCTGTTTTCTATGTTTTCATTTTAATATTATTCTTTATTTCTAATTTATATTAAATTCATAATATTTTTTATATATTTCGATCATCATTCTTCTTATTTTATTTCAATTCTGTTCCTGATATCAATTTACTCATCTCTCCTAAGAACTAAAAACAAGCTCAATATTTTTAAAATTCATGTGTTGGGGGGGGGGTTAAGACAAAATTAGCTTATGCAAATAAATTTTCCACCGAGTGTAGCAAACTTATAAATCCATATTACATTTTTTTGTAAAAAAAAAGTTCTTTGGATGCCTACAAGTTTCAGTTGCAGTTATTGGCCTGATTAAATAAACATTGCGTTGGCAGGAGTGATCCCTTAATGACATCAGTGCCATCTGGATTATATGAGGGATTAGAGAAAGGAAAATTGGTTAAAGTCCAATATTAGCCTACATCATTATACGTTTAGCTCATTTGCATGGCTTACATCTTAATTTAGAAATGTAGACTTTATTTTTAGACTTCCCATCATGGCTAATGCTTTCAAATGCCATTTCAGTGAACAGAAAGACGGATATGGCACATGGAAATAATTATCGAGCTATTGAATATTAAAATTGAACTGTAAATGTGGTCGTTTAAAATAGGAAACACGTGAAAACGGGAATGTTCAGAGTTCATTTATTTAGAACTTGAATCCTACTTAGACTAATTGCCTTTCAAAACCAAACGTAGACTTCTGCCATGGACAGTGTATTTTCATTTACATAGCTTGAAAGGTGTATTATGCCTAGTCCAAATATACAAATATATTTAAATTAGTATTTGTTTTAGTTTATACACACCTTACCAAGGGAACATAGAAACAAGAGAGGAAATACATCCATAAATTAAGGGTTGCGCCAATGAGACAGTAGTTTTCTTCTTTGCATGACTTTTAAATAATAAATAACTTTCTTTAGATGTACAGTAGGTGACCTGCTGATGCCATTGCCTTAAAGCATGAATTAGAGTAACAATGTGCTGTAAGGCAGATGCATACTAAATAGTTGCAGAAAACTGTATAGTCCATTAATAAAAGACAATATTGATCCTTTATAGTGTATGAACATACGGATACCAGACGGTATTTCAATACTACCCTGTACTGGTTCTTTGATATTAATGGACCAAAACTGTTGCTGTATTGAAAATTTTCTCTGAGGTCTTATTTATACACAATTTTCAGCAGCAAGATCAATTGTGAATAATCTGAAAACTTACAACACCTACAAGGAGAGTCAATAAAAGTTAAAACTTGTTAAATAAAATGGTGCTAATTTTGCACCAACCAATTAGATATTATTTAACATTTGAAATCTAACATCTGATTGGTTGGGGCAAAATTAGCACCATTTATAACATTAAGAACTTTTATTGAATAATTTATTATTTTAGCAAATTTTGGGGTACTTTATTAGCCCCTCCAACACACACACATAATAAAGTAGATACACCATGCCCACCTGACATATAATAAATACTGATTAAAAGTTTAAGCTTTAAAGGGCATGTCCACCTCTTTTTTCAAAATTTTCTGTAGTGTAGGGCTCCCTCTCCCACCCCCAACTGCTATATTATCTTGTAAAAAAACTCTCCCAATCTCTTTCCTGTGGCATTCACACACGGCCCTTTGCTTGCATGAAACTGCATGCAGGGGGCTGGACCAGCAGCCGCGCCTGTGATTGGCTGAGAGGTAGCCAATCACGGATGTGGCTTCCATCAGTGTAGAACGTCGGGGGAAAGAGGCAAAGTAAGTACAGTTTCGCTTAGTTTTTTCAAAAGTTAATAGAGCGATTGGGGGTGGGAGAGGGAGCCCTACACTACAGATAAAGTGTTTTACACTACGGGCACAGGAAACCAAATAGGGATCAGGAGGGAGGGCAAGAGGGGGGAAAGGGCTGCACCGAGCAAGCCAGAAACCTCTCAGAGGACACCTCAGAGGTGGAAACATTTTCCCTCCATCCAGGCTCCTGGTGTTAACTTTCTAGGACTTTGGGCAGACATTACAGGAGAACCATTTGGAGCAGAGAGGTAAGGTAAGGATTTTTACACACTGCACACTGGGGCCAGTAGTGGTGAGAATTTGATTTTGGGGGTGGACATTCCCTTTAATAATTAAACTAATATAATATAAGCTCCATTATACCTTGTATGGACCTGTATGGACTACACTTGTTGCAACCCTAACAATAAAGTAGATTCTTATGATTTTATGAGCCCTGTTAGGCCACTTCATGTTACTGTTATGCTTTATACTATTTTGTGTATCTAAGATTGTAAGAGTAAAATAACATAAAATCACTATGGGCACTCATAAACTATAGATAATAAAAACAATATGCCCATTTGTAAAATCATCTTAAATTATCTCATCTTAAGGGGTATGTACACTGTAAATCCAACTTACTATTACTAGATAGCTTAGGCTTTAAATGTAAAGGTTTTTTTGTTTTTTTCCTATACCCTACCTTTACTCGTTGAAAGGTTTTGTCTTCCACGAGATTGTCCAAATCCCTTTGCTAAGCAAATAATGTCCCGCTCATAGAGCGTGCACCTGATGTCTTGTGGAGGTGGAGCTGAAAATGGGAGGAGACATAAGGAGGGAGACACAACCTCTCAATGAGTAAAGGTAGTGTATAGAAGGGTACTAGAAAATAAACACTTTACATTTAAAGCCTAAGCTATCTAGTAATAGTAAGTTGGATTCACAGTGAACACACCCTTTAAGTGGTGTTTTTTTGGTAGAGGCCATTTTAAACAGTAAGAAATTGAGGAATGCATGTTGTTACCAAATGATTAAACAAGTGAGTAAAAAAGTTAATCTCCATACAGTCATTAGATAAATTTCTTCCAAAATGGTGGATGATCTAATGTGTATATGTGGACTGACATAGTGAGACCAAAGTTTGGTAGGATCAATTATGGTCGCCCCCCTCAGATCAATTATGGTCGCCCCCCACAGATCAGGCTGCTCAGTCAGTAACCAGCAGGCTGTCTGCATAAGGACATTAAAATTATTATTTTTGAAACAATTGTAAAGTTTTACCCTTTACCAGAAATGTATTCATGAAATTTTGTTTTCCAATTTTTTAAAAAATCTTTCTTTGGAGATACAGTAGAAGCCCATGTTATGATTTATTATTATTATTATTATTGTGGATTTATATAGCACCAACATCTTCCTTAGGGCTTTACAATTACATGTATACATTCACATCAGGCCCTGCCCCGAAGAGCTTACAATCTAAGCACATTTATTTGACACATACAACCTATCAGTATGTCTTTATGTGGGGAATATGGCATGCCCGGAGGAAAACCCATGCAAACACGAGGATGTGTCCAAGGCTGGATTCGAACTCAGGACTTACGTGCTACCCTGTCTATATGTAACAATGCAATATTAATGAAGATATATGTTTAGCAAACTCATAATGTTTGTGATGTTGCAATTTGTGGTACTCTGAAACAAGGAAACTTAATTGATATCTAGTTTAGTATTTTGCAGGGTTTCCAAGAAATCAAACTACATATTTGACAAAGGTATGTAAGAATAATTTATTTCTGGATTGTGTTTTAAACCCCAATTTTAAAGGGTATGTCCATCCTTCTAAAAATTTTTTACATAACATTCCCCCTGTCCCCCCAGCCCCAACCGCTATATTTGTATATACAGAAAATGCCCAAAACATTACTTACCTCCCCTCTTTCCTCTGCCGCGCGTGCAGTCCTCTGCTTGTGAGAAAATGCAAGCAGAGGGGTGGACCGGCAGTCACGTCTGTGATTGGCTGGGTGGCAGCTGATCACGGACGCAGCTGCCGGGAGTTCAGTGCGGCGGAGGAAAGATGGAGGTCCGTATGTGGGCATGCGTACTGCAGCCCTTCTCCCCCTCCCTCCCTCCTTCTCCCTCCCTCTCCTCCCGATTAGGATTCCCTCCCCCTAGTGTAAAAACTTTTTACACAACATTCCCCCTGTCCCCCCAGCCCCAACTGCTATATTTGTTTATCAGAAAATGCCCAAAACATTACTTACCTTCCCTCTTTCCGCGCGCACTGAACTCCCGGCAGCTGGTCCGTGATCAGCTGCCACCCAGCCAATCACAGACGTGACTGCCGGTCCCCACCCTCTGCTTGCATTTTCTCACAAGCAGAGGACCTGGCAGCGCGGCAGAGGAAAGAGGGGAGGTAAGTAATGTTTTGGGCATTTTCTGATAATACAAATATAGCGGTTGGGGCTGGGGGGACAGGGGGAATGTTATGTAAAAAATTTTTTAGAAGGATGGACATACCCTTTAAAATTGGGGTTTAAAACACAATCCAGAAATAAATTTTCTTACATACCTTTGTCAAATATGTAGTTTGATTTCTTGGAAACCTGCAAAATACTAAACTAGTTCAATTAAGTTTCCTTGTTCAGAGTACCACAAATTGCAACATCACAAACATTATGAGTTTGCTAAACATATATCTTCATTAAATTTGCATTGTTACAATAGACAGGGTAGCACGTAAGTCTGAGTTCGAATCCGCCTTGGACACATCCTCGTGTTTGCATGGGTTTTCCTCGGGCATGCCATATTCACCACATAAAGAAATACTGATAGGTTGTATGTGTCAAATAAATGTGCTTAGATTTAAGCTCTTCGGGCAGGGCCTGATGTGAATGTATACATGTAATTGTAAAGCCCTAAGGAAGATGTTGGTGCTATATAAATCCACAATAATAATAATAATAATAATAATAACATGGGCTTCTACTGTATCTCCAAAGAAAGATTTTTTAAAAAATTGGAAAACAAAATTTCATGAATAATTTCTGGTAAAGGGTAAAACTTTACATTGTTTCAAAATAATAATTTAATGTCCTTATGCAGACAGCCTGCTGGTTACTGACTGAGCAGCCAGATCTGTGGGGGCGACTTATGATCTGAGGGGGCGACCATAATTGATCTGAGGGGGGCGACCATAATTGATCCTACCAAACTTTGGTCTCACTATGTCAGTCCACCTATACACATTAGATCATCCAACATTTTGGAAGAAATTATTCTAATGACTGTATGGAGATTAACTTTTTTACTCACTTGTTTAATCATTTGGTAACAACATGCATTCCTCAATTTCTTACTGTTTAAAATGGCCTCTACCAAAAAAACACCACTTAAAGGGTGTGTTCACTGTGAATCAACTTACTATTACTAGATAGCTTAGGCTTTAAATGTAAAGTGTTTATTTTCTAGTACCCTTCTATACACTACCTTTACTCATTGAGAGGTGTCTCCCTCCTTATGTCTCCTCCCATTTTCAGCTCCACCTCCACAAGACATCAGGTGCACGCTCTATGAGCGGGACATTATTTGCTAGCAAAGGGATTTGGACAATCTCGTGGAAGACAAAACCTTTCAAAGAGTAAAGGTAGGGTAAGGAAAAAAACAAAAAAACCTTTACATTAAAGCCTAAGCTATTCGTAATAGTAAGTTGGATTTACAGTGTAACATACCCCTTAAGATGAGATAATTTAAGATGATTTTACAAATGGGCATATTGTTTTTATTATCTATAGTTTATGATGCCCATAGTGTTATGTATTTTACTTTACAATCTTAGATACACAAAATAGTATAAAGCATAACAGTAACATGAAGTGGCCTAACAGGGCTCATAAAATCTAAGAATCTACTTTATTGTTAGGGTGCAAACAGTGTAGTCCATCAGGTCCATACAAGGTATAATGGAGCTTATATTATATTAGTTTAATTATTAAAGGGAATGTCCACCCCAAAATCAAATTCTCACCACTATGGCCCCAGTGTGCAGTGTGTAAAAATCTTACCTTACCTCTCTGCTCCAAATGGTTCTCCTGTAATGTCTGCCCAAAGTCCTGAAAGTTAACACCAGGAGCCTGGATGGAGGGAAAAGTTTCACCTCTGAGGTGTCCTCTGAGAGGTTTCTGGCTTGCTCGGTGCAGCCCTTTCCCCCCTCTTGCCCTCCCTCCTGATCCCTATTTGGTTTCCTGTGCCCGTAGTGTAAAACACTTTATCTGTAGTGTAGGGCTCCCTCTCCCACCCCCAATCGCTCTATTAACTTTTGAAAAAACTAAGCGAAACTGTACTTACTTGCCTCTTTCCCCAAGGCGTTCACACTGATGGAAGCCCCATCCGTGATGGCTGCCTCTCAGCAATCACAGGCGCGGCTGCTGGTCCAGCCCCCTGCATGCAGTTTCATGCAAGCAAAGGGCCGTGTGTGAATGCCACAGGAAAGAGATTGGGAGAGTTTTTTTACAAGTAATATA
Source organism: Hymenochirus boettgeri (assembly GCA_019447015.1). NCBI lineage: Eukaryota > Metazoa > Chordata > Amphibia > Anura > Pipidae > Hymenochirus > Hymenochirus boettgeri. Next base: position 267,603,880 of record CM033473.1, on the reverse strand, counting down.
GCAGTTGGGGGTGGGAGAGGGAGCCCTACACTACAGAAAATTTTGAAAAAAGAGGTGGACATGCCCTTTAAAGCTTAAACTTTTAATCAGTATTTATTATATGTCAGGTGGGCATGGGTATCTATTTTATTATGTGGTGTGTTGGAGGGGCTAATTAAGTACCCCAAAATTTACTAAATAATAAATTATTCAATAAAAGTTCTTAATGTTATAAATGGTGATAATTTTGCCCCAACCAATCAGATGTTAGATTTCAAATGTTAAATAATATCTAATGGTTGGTGCAAAATTAGCACCATTTTATTTAACAATAGTTTTAACTTTTATTGACTCTCCTGTAGGTGTTGTAAGTTTTCAGATTATTCACAATTGATCTTGCTGCTGAAAATGTGTTGAATAAGACCTAAGACTAGAGAAAATTTCAATACAGCAACAGTTTTGTTCCATTAATATCAAAGAACCAGTACAGGGTAGTATTGAAATACGTCTGGTATCCTATGTTCATACACTATAAAGGATCAATATTGTCTTTATTGATGGACTATACAGTTTTCTGCAACTATTTAGTATGCATCTGCCTTACAGCACATTGTTATCTAATTCATGCTTTAAGGCAATGGCATCAGCAGGTCACCTACTGTACATCTAAAGAAAGTTATTTATTATTTAAAAGTCATGCAAAGAAGAAACTACTGTCCCATTGGCGCAACCCTTAATATGGATGTATTTCCTTTGTTTCTATGTTCCCTTGGTAAGGTGTGTAAAACTAAAACAAATACTAATTTAAATATATTTGTATATTTGGACTAGGCATAATACACTTTCAAGCTATGTAAATGAAAATACACTGTCCATGGCAGAAGCATGCCAAACTTCTCCCGGAGGCCAGGTAGGAGGCAGAGTCCTATATGGACTCTGCTATCCTCCTGGTGGGCAGTTTTTGGGAATTTGGGGGGGGAATACAGGAGAACCATATGGAGCTGGGTTGTGAGGTAAGGATTAAACTACACTACACAATGGGGCCAGTAGTGGGGGGGATTATAGTTTTGGGGGTGGACATGCACTTTAATGATTGTGTTTATGTATTGAGTACTGCTTGACTTGAGGAAGAGAAAGTGTGTTTCTTGAAAGCTTTTCCATAAAAATAAACAGTCCACAATAAAATTGTATCACCGTTTAATGGCAAAAAAAGAACATAGACCAACTTGCCATCCACAAAAGCCTAAAACCAAATAATTGTACATTTTTCACATTGGTTAAAATTGCATTTTAGATATTGAAACATTATAAACCCGAATCTGTTCTAATAACTTGTCATTACATTATTAAAAAAAACAATTGAGTACAACCCAATTAAACAAAATATAATTTTATCTGATTTGAAGTCAGATCACATTGTGACCACTCTATAATTAAATGTGGCCTCTCTATTATTAAATGTGACCTCTCTATTAGTAAAATATGATCTAACAAGTTAAACTTGATTAAAAAAATTTTTAAAAATCATCTATAAAAATAATTGGATTTAATAATGAGGCAAGATGAAACCACAATTTGTAAATTCCATTATACCATAATGTATATTTAGGAGTATATAATGTGATGAAAATTACAATAATATATTTAAGTTTTCCGGCTTTTAGATGCTTTGCTGTTCAATTTCTCTTGAGCAGATTTTGTGTAATATGTCCGACTGCCTAAAAAACAAACAATTGTTAAAGTAATTTTTACACAAGGAGTAACTTGATATTATAATGTTATCCGTTTATTGTTAAAATAACTTATTTTAAATCACTTTCATCTTAATAGGGAGATAGGATAATTGCAGCACAGAAAGCCCTGATTAATAAATGATTCACTATAAATCTTATGATAACTGTAATTCCCTCCAGAGATTCATGAAATCACATCTGGAAAAAATGACTCTAATTTTACTGCCAGGCAAATTATACCACTTGGCTTGTATATTTTGCTCTATATTTGCTTTTCTAAACATATTTCTCATACTGTTTATGCGTAAATTGCTAAAACGAGAAATGCCTGTGGGTTGCGGATACGGGCCTGAAGATTTGGACCTTTGCAGGTCTGTAGCCTTTGTCCATTCTTCAATTTTGCCACTAGAGTGTGTGTTTGTCATGTTGACATTTGATTGGACAGTATTATAATATTGTTTTCCAGCTAACTATCTATTATTTCAAAATATATATTTTTTAAGGTATAACTTTGTCACTATATATGAAGAGATAGCGTGGTCATTTTAAATTTTGATTTATTTTTAAAAAATGGTTGCTAAGCAAATATTTTGCTTAGTTTTAATATCCAATGTTTTTTTAATTAAAATATCTTTACAAATAAATATTATTATTACTTTTGTTACAAAGTAGACAGTATTTTGAACAATATTTGATCTAAAATACGTATTAATAGAGCGTGCTTGGGAACAATTTCTTGTACGGGATGATGTTACATAATATTTGGGGAGGGTTAGGAATAATTTGAGGAAATATAAAAGGTTTCATCTGGTATAAATTTATAGAATTTGAAATACTTTGCCAAAGCTACTCAAGAAATACTGTCACATAACACATCACCAAACAGAAAGAAAATCCCTTGTGTAGTACTGAATTCTGTTACCAAATATACATGGGGGTTTTTTATGTAGCAGAGGGAGAAGAACTGAGCAAACAAGAAAGAGAGAAGAAAAGAAGAGCGAATGATCTAGAGAGAGGGGGATAAAAGACTAGAGGAGCAGAAAGAAGAAGATGAGAGACGGGAGAGTATGTTCTTGATCATGTAAATTCACTACATGATAAATATCATTAATTTTTTTCTGTTGCAGTTTTTATTGCAGACCTGGTTTCATTTATTTCTGGACCTTTATGAATATTTAAAGTTGAGTAATGGCATTCATTTAACAAGTTTCAAAAAGTCATATATTAATATGAAAGGAATAGTTTCAATTTCATTTTTAATATGTGTAGAAATAAAACTTTAAAAGACATATTGAATTATTTTTTGAAACCATTACAGTATATTTGTTTGAAAACCCTTGAAAATATATACCTAGTCTGTGGGTTGGTTGGTTTTTTTTTCTTTTTCTTATTCTTCTTTTTTTTTGTGATTTCATGCCAAAGGAGATTTACTAATGCCAGAAACCACCTGATCAGTACGAATAAATTGGAATTTATATTCATCTTCTCCAGTTGAAAGGTGTACAGTACATATAATAAATCCATTGGTTAGAAAGTGAAAACCTGCATATCAACAGCCTTTTAAATAATAAAACAATTATTAAATAAAAAATATTTACTACTTTGCAAGCCACACGCTCCCTTTAAGCCATTATCACCACAATCCATATTATTGATAATACTGTGTCTTTATTCCTTTCTTTTATATTTTTGTTTCCTCTCTTGGAATACTGAGCCTGAGTGTCAGGAAATGCCAGTCCTTACCTTCCTTGTGCCCCTGCAACGCTCCTCTGCCTGGTCGCGGGCAATAGTCTTTAGCGCATGAACTGTCTCGATTGTCGATTTCCGAATCTTAATCTCGCGTTTGTCCATATTCAAATATTCCCAGATTGTCAACTTATGCACATATTGCTTGGTCTTCTTATCCTCTGCTGCAATGGCTGCAGCCACTGGCAAAATTAGTCCTATTAATTTAAATTAATCTGTTTACTCTGTTCTGACCCAATAATTCTACTTGACCATTCTCTCTGTTTGCTGCCTGGACTGACCTTATGCTACGTTTTGACTCTGATATTGCCTGACCAGTGCTGCTTGTTGTTGGTTTTTACCTGGCTAGTACTGAATACATCCTCGTCTGACCCTCTGTACCTCGCTAGTACTGCTTGGCTTTTGTTTTGTCCCAGCTAGCATTGATTACACCCTTGTCTTACCCCTCGCTACCACTCTTGTTATGCCTGTCCTCTGGTCTTGACCTGGTTTGTCGGACTCCACTGTCGATTGACCTGGTGACCTGAGTCGCCAGCCTGACGGTTTACTACTGACCCTCTGTTTTTTCTACTCTTCTCGTCTAGTCTCATTCTCTTCTAGTCTGTTCTTGTCATCCTCTTCTGTGCCAGATTGTCTCCTGTTGAACCGCACTTTCCAGGTTTTTCCTGCCCTCAGTGTGGATTACTTGCATCCTAAGCCCTGGGGCAACCATGCCCATCTAGGCGCTAATTGCCTGGCAACAAAGGGGGGCTTGTCTAAAGATGAAGCCAGCAGTGAAGATTGGGAGAAATCACAAAACTGGAACCTGGGATTTGTTTGTGCATCACAACAGACTCGTATTGGCCACAGCTCTTCAATGATGATGACTTCCAATAAGATGCTTTTGTGCACATTTTCTGTAAAGTTTTTTTCAAAATCTTCTGATTTGAAAGTGTATTAGGTTTTATATATTTCAGAAATATGTACAATATAAATAAATAATTTCTGTTGTAACTACAGAGTACCTGAGAAAAAGTAGTTCCTAGCGATATACCTAAAAACAAGCAATAGGCTATTTTAATTTACGGTTGGAGGACAATGTTGGGTCGCAACAGAACCTTCAAGTGATTGTGCAGACCTGAACACAATCAATGTCTAAATGCATAGGAGTGATGGATGTCCTCTCCTCCAGGGGAAAAAAATGTTTTCTACATACCTACAATGTAAAAAATAAAAAAGTTTGTGAGTTGTGACCAGCACATGAGAGAAGCAAGCATGATTTCCAAATGAAGGATTCCAGAAAAGGTTCTCACGGGCAGCAGTGAGCTCAGTGACCCTCCATAATTTAACTCAAACCCTCTTCTAAAAGGAAATTCCCATGTTAAAGTATACCTTCATTTTATTTTCCTTGCCACTAGACTTTTATCTGCATCGATAGTGCTCCATTTTTTTAATAGGATTTATTTTAAAATGTAAGGATATTAGACGTTACCAAGGAGTTGCCTTACCATATTACCACAGGTACGGCATGTATGCAGTAATGTAATAATTTCTTTCTGTTTTGTTACAGATGCAAACCTCATTATAGAATAACAATATTGCCAATGAAATCCTTGTTCCTTTCTGTCCTTGTTTATATCGTTAGTGGTCAGTACTGTGGTCAGCAGCTGTACTAAACCAATGTGACATAAGACTACGGCTATTCAAATAGATGTAAATACACACTCATATAAAACATTTTAACAACTTTTATTATTTGTGCTGATAATACACTACACAATGTTTTGGGAGTGAACCCTTCTCAGCTGAGTAATGTGAGAACTGTTCATCCTTTGAAACATCTCTGATCTTTTGTTCACCCCATGTGAAAAAAGATTATTTGCTACATTAAAGCTGGGTACACACGATGAGATATTTCAGTCCGATCGACTGATAGTTCAGTGTATTGATCGATCGGACCAAAATTATCGCATCCGAATGCAGCCATGTCCGACTGTTCGGACGAAAGGATGATCAGACATGGTGGAAAACCTCGTCCAATCGTGCACAGTAACTGTCGGACGCGGCTGCTTTTGCAGCTTAATTGTCCATTATTGTAAAGAGTAAATGTGGTCTCCATACAAGTGCCCTCTATTGAAAAAAGCTCTCATACCTTTCAAACAAGCCTAGGGTGATGTCTCTATACAAACAAATGAAAGATAATCAATGCACAACCCTGGGCCCATACAATATAACATTATCTGCACACTGGCATACTTTATAAACAAAGTGGCTTTAGTATACATTACTGTGATCACATGAATGAAAAGCCTTCCAACCACATCAAGGTAACCCCAGTCTGGAAGGTCCTAACTTCTAAACTTTTATACTTTAATTATGATTTACAACTTTTGCATTTATCAAACTTAAGAATTGGATCCATTTAGCAGGCTCTCACTTCCCCCCTGCCCACTGGCTTTTTATAATAAAAGGAGAGGCTGTCTATCCAGTGCTTTATATTAAAGGCATAGGACCTCCAATCAAAGCTCCGTGCTGGGGGTGCTACAACCATATGGAAGCTTGAACTAGCTTCCTATTAAATACATAAATACATATAATAGAAGGACTGTGGGATCAGTTAAGTAGTAAAAGTAAAAAGTCATTTACTACTCATAAAATTGACATTATGAATAGTAAATAAACTAAGGATATTGAGTAAAACTTTTAAAATAACAAAAAACTATAAAAATGCATTAAGATAATGAGATGTTTAAAAATAGAATAATACTAATAATAAGAGATAAACAAAACCAGCAGTTATGTTGAAATTACTCAAAGTTTCACCCTTTAGAATCCTAAACGTTTCCCCAGATACACAATTTTTGTTCTGCCTTGAAATCAGGTTTGATTTAAAAATGGCACTCAAATTAAATCCGAACCCAAACCCGGTTCCGAAGTGGATTTCAAGTATTTTTTTTCTAGAAAACTTGAAAATGTTGTAAATCTGGAATTTCTAGAAATTCTTAAAATTTTTTAAATATTAAACAGAATGCTAAAGCAGGAAGCTCATGAAGTTTCCAGTACCGAACAGTGTTTTTTTTAAAGATCTAAACATGGGTTCCCCAGACCATTCACAGGCCCCTAAACCATTTACAGTAAGTTACAATTTCAATTTCAGTTATTTTTTAACTGCCGTTGACTTCTTCAATAAGTTTGGATTTTAGAATTTTTCGAAAATCCGTGAACGGATTTAGTGAGTTCGGCCATCTCTATAGTAACTGGAAAACAAAGATTTGACACTGTAAGCTCACTGCCATTTTATCTCCCTCTATATGTCGAATGTTAAAATTATTAATTTTGTTTCCTGTTTTAAAATACCGTAGCCACGGGGAAAATACAGTCAAGAAAACATAAAATGGTTTATAGAATTTTAAAAAAGCAAAAACCCCAGCACTGGATATTAGAGAGTCTTCTTTTAGAAGGAATTAGAAAATGTGTAATATTTGAATAACAAAGGCCTTAATATTCTACAGTAGACAGGGCTCAACTGAAGTGAGCAATATCAACTTTCTCATGAAAATTGTTATAGAGAGTTTTAAGAAAACAATCGGTGTAAAAAGTCACTTGGGAGAAAGTCATTTTTTATGTTGCTCTGGATTCCTACCAACATTTCCAGTGGGAACTAAGGACTAAAACGTATATATTCTTTATGGATAATCCATCTTTATTTCGTCAACTCTTTACAAACTTTTAATTGAAGTGGCATGCATTTATTTCTTTTTATAACACGGAGGGGGTCTATATTTGTACAGTATCAATGCCGCAGTGAATTCATTTATAAACATTAGCAACTAAAGATTTTCTTTTTGATGTAGAATCCAAAAAATTCTGTTAATGCAGAAAAGAAGTGAATATTTTGTCTGACATTTAGTCAAGGGACTAAAAAAATGAAAAAATACTTGTAATCACAAAAAACTGTTATATCCATTGTTAACAAAATGGACAAAATGCTAAATACCAACAACCACATTTACCGAAAGGGGATAATCATCTTACCAAAAGGTTTGTTCCATCTTAAGAAAGAATTTTGGGTGCTGTATGCATTTCGGAAGAATAACACATTAATTCCCTGCAAACAATTTAAAATCTATTTGTGGCACTTTAAGGTGACTTTTTAAACTCCAGCAATTGGCTGCAGTGAAAGTCACAATAGGGTAAAATTATCATTACTATCCACAACCCAACCCCCCCAACCCCACCCCCAAAAAGAAACTATTACACCATCTTAGTTGTCAATTTTTAACTAACGCAAATCTAATACAAATTTTATTGCCATCATCTTGGTGTCACACATTAGCTGCTAAAATATTCTACTGACTCATTAGAAGGAGCATGCTGTAACATCTTAAACTGAGTAATCTAGAATTACTATGACTATCTGGATACAGATATAAGGTACAGGATAAGGATGGCTCGAGAATTAAATTTCATATTTTCATGGTGAGTTTTCTGTTTCCTTTATTATAATCACATCATCATATTGCCCATAGCAAAATTTTTAGTTGTTTTTGCTTAGTTACAGTACTGTTAATATCCTGGGTTGTAAAAGGGTAAAAGAGCCCATTGTACCATCTATATTCTGAGTTCATTCATCATTCATCATTGTCATCAATTAAGTGTTTTAACTGTTAATTTTTCCATCTTTAGCCATTTTTTTGTACTGTATAAACTTTTAACCATGTTCATTGCAGTCTCTGTACTGTTCCATTCAACTGGTTGCTACATGTTTATTGCAAGGAAGAGTCAAATTAATGTCAATCTTTGTCCTTAGTTTGGAGGCAAGAAACATGTATTGACATGGTTAAATAGCTCCCCAGGGTAAAAAGGTGACTAAACACTTTATTAGTTGGCCTTTGTGCAGCTGTGTAATGTCTAACGGTAATAAACAAACGTCTATAAAACAAACGTCTAATAAACAAACGTCTTTTTGTGACCCAGGTTCTTGGACGCACACTTCTTCTTGGAAGGTAAATTCAATTTATGTGAATGTGGCTCATTAGGTATAGAGAAAATTTAAGAGAATTTTAAAATTATTTTATCTTATTATAGATGGGCAAACCTGTAGGGGGTTCATACAAATAACAGGTTTATAAGGTGCTGATAAATTTTGGTGTCAAAATTTCATCAGTGAAACCAAAATTCCACGTCAAAAACCAAAAACGTTCAACACTAAAAGCTGAAAAACATTTTTGCAAATTTCACTTTTAGCAACAAAATTTTGTGAGTTTTAATGAGAATATTTCGTTGGTAGCAGCAAACAAAACAATTGCTGCTTTTTGAAATAAAAAAAAAATAATATTTTGGTGGTAGTTAAAAACAGCTACATATTCTTGTCAAAGTAATTACAGCCCATCTCTAATATCAACAAGAACGAACAGCAAAGTGAAAAGCTAGATAATAGATTTGCACAAGTTACTAGGATCATAATTTCTGTTTACTAGACATGGCGAGTTTTGTTCCTACAGCAGTTTTGCAGTTCAAACCCAACTGTATTGTAATTTTTTGAATTTTTGATTGAAAATTTATTCAGTAGCATTTAGGTAGTAATATTCTAATGGAATTTTTGAAATATCAGTTCTTAATCGAAACCAGGTTTGTTTTTAAACTGGATTCAACACTATTGTACACCAGTTACAGTATTTTGTAGCTTAATTTCGTGACTGTAATATCTGGTCTTCTATCTTTAGGGAAATTTGCATTATCTATTCCCTACAATATAGATGTATAAGGGATGTTTCATTCCCAGATCATCTAAATATCTTGCTATTTGACTGTAGTCCTGACTTATATACAGGCAGCACTGTATTTCAGCGCTTAAGTCCTGGGTAAGTTTCCTCCAGGGACCTTGGCTCCCCCAAAATCATAAAAACATACTGAAAGGTTAAATGTGTGAAATAAGTGATTGGAATGCAAGCGGAATTGTAATGCGCTGCGGAATATATAGTGCTATATGAAAACAAATATATACATATACAAACAAAATTTATATACATACAAAATTAAATACATACATACTTGTCCATGTTATACTAAAAAAGTTACGTGTTACCTGACCAGGATCCCGAAATCCCGCAATGCTTTGGGACTCATGAAACTGCATCACAGGATCCCTATTGGGTAAGACAAAACTTTTTTAGTATTACACCACACGCCACTGTAGCAATGGCATTGAGATTAGCACAAAATTGTTGCCATTACTACATTGGCTACACTGCGCTATTTTTTTTTAAATTTAAATTTTTTTAATTTTCGCCCCCTCAATTCTCTTGCAGAAAACACAATCTCTGTCCAGAATTTTGTTAGAGGGTATATTGTGTTAAGAACCCCCGTAAACCTCTACCTAACATTACTTACCAGCCTTCTTTCCATCTGTGTGCTACTGCTTGCTTCCGTGCACAGAAAAGGAATGTAGGCAAGAAGAAGCATGGCGATGGAAAGAAGGCTGGTAAGTAATGTTAGCTGCACCTGATAATGTTAAAAACCCCAAGCGAACCCTGGGGTGAGGACCTAGCGGTTCAGGTCTTCACCCTGGGTAAAAGGTACTGACCTAAGAAGAGGAGCGGAGGGAAGGTGAGTATAATTGTCCTTTAAGGCCAGAAATAAGCTTAAGTTTTCATCTGACCAAATTTGTGATGCACTTCATCTACTTTTGGAAACTGGTGGTAAGTCTGGCATCAAACACTGTTGGTTACAGTTCTGCCAACATTATGGGGGAGATTCAATATAGCCAAAATCCATCTAAAACCCACATAAAGCCGAAGTAATATCCGGTTAATGTGGGTTTTAGATGGATTTTAGGGCATGGAGCTATTGCCAAATGTTTTCGGAAATAGCGATGTGCTACCAATGCAAAACCACTTTCGTTAAGTTTAGCGCTACCTCGTACCACAAAACTTAACGTGGTCCTGCGTGGAACTTTAATACGGTGCATCTTAGTTTATGCGATCCATCAATGCAATACCAGACGTAATCTCGTTTAAGGTCTCGTATTGTATCTCAGGATCTCACAAAGGTAAGTAATGTGCCTTGACCTTATTGAATCTCCCCGTATATATTTTTTCTCTGCTTGGCGTTAGAGATGGTCGAACTTTCCCCACAGTTGAACAATTGTTTGGTTCCCGTGTTGAGGTTTTGCTATATTCGAGGGTTATTTGAGTGTTACCACCAAAGCGCTACATTCGAAGGCTACCGCTGAAACAATACATTTGAGGATTATCACCGAAATGCCGCACTCAAGGGTTTTCACCGAAATGCCCTTTCATACAAACATAGAAAAGATAATCAATGCACATTCCTGGAATGTGTATTGATTATCTTTTCTATGTTTGTATAAATGTTTGACCAGATCAGTAGCACTTCCGCTAAATGTAGTTGTAAATTAGCCTAATTGGGGCGCTTCCACAATCCTTGTATTGAATGGAATGCCCTTTCAGGTTACTGCAACATTTTTTTTTATTATTATTATTTTGACATTATTTTTTTTTTTTTTTTAACATTATATTATTATTATTTTGGATTTACAATACATAGCGCCAATTGTAGCACTTTACAATTACATGTATACATTCTCATCAGACCCTGGCCCAAAGAGCTTACAATCTAAGCACATTTTTTTACACATACAACCTATCAGTATGTCTTTATGATTGAACGGAGGAAACTCACGCAAGCACGGGGAGAACATACAAACTTGCAGATGTGTCCAAGGGTGAATTTGAACTCAGGACTTTAGAGTTGCAAGGTATCAGTGCTAACTACTGAGCCACCGTGCTTTTACTTTGAGGTGTCTTCTTACTACTCTGCTGGCAATAAAAACATGCAAGGCCTTCCCTAACATACAATCTTCTGTGTATATTTTCCTTTTTACTCCAGATCCCTGGAGTTTGATTCCAGTTCTTGCCTCTTTGGATTATCTGTCTGATTCTATTTTTCCACTCTCTTTACATTGGTATTTAGGATTTTAGCTTTATTTTTTCGTCAGCTTGGTAAACCTTCTAATTTTCATTTAATAGTTAGAAAATATTGTACTTTTAGGAAAGCAGCCAAATGAAATTAAAGTCCTTCTGTAGCGCTTTAAAATGTATTGATATGACCTCTGTTCCATACAGCCATCTATAATCTCCTCAAAGTGATTGAGTTAGCAAAATTTGATGTCTAATTATTATATTAAAAAGGCCACCTGGATAATAATCACTATAAAGGACAGATTTACCCCCAATCAAAAATGTACACAATGCTAAATCCCATCCCAAACATGTCCCATGTGGTATGACGTCTTAGCTGTGTGCAATGATATCAGTGAAAATTTTCACCGTGAGCAACAAACTCTGGTCAAATTATCGCTCCAATCTGACAAAAACCTGATTGAACTTGGCGTCATTCTTCCATGGCCAGTAGGTTCAGATGTGTAGTAATTGCGGCAGTGGTGGGGCATTTTCTGACCAGCAGAATAATGGTTAGAGATGGCCGAACTTCCTAAACTTCGGTACGATTTGAATTTTTGAACTTCTGTCAATGGGGACAGCTAGTTTGAAAAGTTCAGATAAAATAAGGTTAATAGCAATGATAACTATCTGTAAATGGCTCTAAATCTGGGAAATGGTCTGGGGAACTTGTACAAACATTCAGAAAGAGAAATAAAGTCACTTCCTTCACACATGTGCTACTTTCGAGCTTCCACATTCGACATTCGATAATTATCCTGGAAATGTTCGAGAGGTGCTCGTTATAATACAAGAGGAATCATGCCCAGCATGAAGTGTCAACGATTCCTTGTTGCATACCTCAACATAGGGGTTAAAAAAATTACTTAAAAGGGAAAGTTCAGTGGAAAATATTTTTAAAATTCTTAGTTTATATTATACATACCTAGTTATCCTACATATTCTCTCCCATTTTGAAAAATCAATTGATTTCATACCCCTTGCTATTCCCTGCTGTTTACATTAGTGAGCTGACATTTCAGGTTCTGTAACAATCCTAACGTGGAATCTTATACAGACAAAATGCTGAATGGGCAGGTTAAGGTCCTTAGAATGGAAAAATACTGTTTTTTTTCTTAAAAATATATGTATTTGCACTGAACTTCCCCTTTAATCTTTATTTTGTAATTTGCATTGTATTTGCAACATATAGGGAAAAGCAGGTAAAAGGGTAATGCCACCATTGTTAAAGAAGCCAGGCAAGCTTGGCCCCTCTGGACATACCCAACACCACATTGGCTTCTCTCGCTCAGAGTATGTTTTTCCCAGGTCCCAGAGCCTTGTGCAGTAGGTTACCATTGTTATTTTAATTCAGACACAGATTCCAGAAATATCAAAAATCTAATTTTTCAAAAAATTGGAAATTCTCGAAAGTTCAAAAAGTTCAGGTTCATTTGGACTAAAGTTTGAATAAAACTCAGGTTGTAGTTCAAGTTCTAGTTCTAGTCCATCTCTACTACTGATCAGTTTATCAAACAGAAAAGAAAGGAGACTCCATGCAGTAATTAATCTTCATCTATTTTAGTGCCTCAGTGCAACATGTTTTTGAGAAAGGATCTTGGTCGATCCAAAACATGTTGCACTGAAATAAAGGAAGATTTTTAACCTAGTGTTAATTACTGATCAGTTTATAATCTGTCGGTCCAAAAGATAGGATCTTAGGTTTTTCTATTGATTGCCTTCCAGATTTTCAGGGAATTGTCTTTAGATCGGCTGTAGGTTCTTCTGTCTCCAGGTGGATGAACCAATACATAAAATAGAACCAGGCAGGACTGGATGAGCAGATGGGAAAATAGGAGAACCATCTAATGTTCACACAACAAGGAAGTAAATAGCATGAGAAAGGGTCTAGCATCTGACTGAGTGTGTGGTTGAACTATTTCAATTATTTGATGTATAAAGAATGCAGGAGGCTACAAATTTAGGAGCATTATTAACATTAGACAGTGATGCTGCTATAGGTTCATTCAATTTAGATTTTATCTTCAGATAACTATAAAGATGTACCTAAATAGTTAACTCGCCAAGTGTAGGGATAAAATGTTATACAGGATGTTGAACGTACACTTCAATGGTGTAACTGAACCTTTATAGACAGGAATGGACTGGGACCTTTTGGACTGAAGGGCAAACAGTTTGTGGCTCTTTCGTGGTAGGCTGAGCATTAATGTAGGCCTTTGTTGCTAGCGATTATATCAATTCTATTGGGAAATATCAATAGTATCAGCAGGTAGACCCATCCAATAAACACTCAGGCTTATAACATGGGTGCATGAAAGGTTCTCGCCTTACATAACATTGCTAAAGGACAAAAAAGTAGCAAGAATTTTTTAACATTAGCAGCCCAGTCCAACTGTAGCCATATGTTGTGACATCACACCAACAGCCACATCCTTATTAGTTAGCAAAGCATGGCCCAGGGGAATTTTCCAGCCTTCCCAGTGCATAGACTTTACCATATCAGCAAGGGAACTGGTCAATTAAGCATTTGGGCATCTAGGCAGAGGACACAGTTCAATGTTTATAAATGAAGATATTAACACAAACTGCATGTTCACACAGTTTATGAGGATCCAATGTGAACATCATTTATAATGCTTTTAAAAATTATTTTAGATTTAACTATAGTTTTCCCCCATATTGTGGGAGTGCACACTGAATCAATAGATACCAAAATGTTTCAAAACTTACCAGACAGACATACCCTTTAAATCAAGTCTCAGGACCACATTACCCTTATGGTTCCATCAAATTCATATGGTTACAGAAAGCCTGTGTGACTCGTTTGGTTTGCGAAACTTGGTGAACTTTACCTTATAATCCAAGAACTGTCTACCAGGAAATTTTAATGTTACAGGCATCTGCTGATAATTCTATATGAGACTGAACTTCTCTAAAGTCTCTAAAGGGCAAATAATTCCCTGCTTTTTTTTATAAAGACTAAATTACTGTGGGAAATTTTTACTTGTGTTACTTAACCTGCAGGCTGATATTTTGTTAGCTGATTTTTGCTCATTAAAAAAACATCTGTTTGACATCTACTTTGTGTAGTTTAGTTACATCAGGACGTACCCTTTACCAGAAAAAACACTATTTTTGAGGAGCAGCAGCACAAAGAAAACTGCTTCTGCCAAGCTTCCTGGGTGCTTCAGCACTATCTTTAATACAGGAAGACCCAGGGACATAACCTGGCAGGTAGAATCTGTACATGCTGTAGCTCCTCAATTAAATAATATTGGGAGGTGGGAATAATCAATCCTACCTCCCTGCCCCAGGTACATTTCATTTCTAAAAAGTAAATTTTTACAGTACAGTTGTCCTTAAAATAAGATTTACATAGAAAGTTGTTTATGTAGACATGTTACAACTAAAAAAAGCAACACTTTCATAAGGCTATTAAAGTTCTAGGATGGCTTCCTAACATTTTTGATTATTAAATAGAACTAGTTAAAATAATCTGTCCAAGAAATCTGAGCTGTATTAATTAACCATCAGGTTACAGGGAGGTCTCCACTGAGATATTTATAAAACCCAATGGATAAATAAGAAATTTTAACTTGTGGGGAAAACATTAGCCATCTCTAGTAATCGTCCAGTGATTCATCACATTCAGGTTTTATATAAATAAAGTTTTTGATTAATTTTCTCCTAAGGAATTCGTATCTCATCTTTAGCCTTAAAGACTTCTAGAATCAAAATAATATTTAAGTGCTGATTATGTGTTACACCAAAGATGACATCCATATGGGAATGAAAGTTTCTATGAGTTTTTCAAATAGGAACTCACAATACAAACATAACTGTAACAGATGTGTGTGTTATTGAGATTTGTATTTTTTGTTCACCAATATTTACCAACACATCTAAACAGCACTAAGACAAATATCTATCAACCCTATAATCCAGTACTGCACTGAGTTTGCATTAAACTCTTAGATGTAAATAAATAAATACACAAGTTGGCCGTTTTACAATAAAAGCAAACAGTGGCTTAGATTTAGGGATAAATAAAATCTGCAACTTGTCAATGGGAGCAAATCTTTATCATTTTCAGCATCAAATTTTCAATTTCTACACAATTTCTACACTGATTTTCAACTTTTCATCACCATTTTTGACTTTTCAACCAAATTTCAGTTTAAAAGAATGTGCCAAAAACCCCAATAAATCTAAGAAGCAAAATAACGAACGGATATTATATCAACAATGCAGAAGCACTAGCAGTTCCAACTATAAAGGTGGCCATACACATACAATTCCTATCTCATCGTGCCGACAGATCACATTGGCTCCTACACACTGCCGACACTGCCCCTGTCAGCCCCCAATAAGTTTTACCCAATATTGACAATGTGTATGGCCACCTTAAGAACCCTGAACACTGGAGGGTGCTAGTATGCAACCAAACTGCATAAAACAAACAGAAAAGTGTATAAGTGTATATTTTATTGGTATCTGTCATCACACATGCATTGGGGACTGCACACACGGACCCATCTAATCATCCATAAGTGGGATGGGGATTGCTTGGCTGTAAGGCCATTCACAGACCGATAGTATCAGCTCTCTCTGCTTAAAGTAAGTAATTTCCGATGGCGGGAATTTTCCATCTTTCCCAACAGACTGTAATGCCGACTAGGATCAGTTTTGGCTCCTAAACACTGCCGATAAAAGCATTATTTAACAAGTATTAATTGGGAGCTAGGGCACGTCACAATCTGGTAAAAAAGAGAAAAAAGGCTTAAAGGGCATGTCCACCCCCAAAACTAAACTTTGACCCACCACTGGCACCACTGTGTAGTTTAATAAAATATTTACCTTACATCTCTGCTCCTCATGGAGCCCTTTCCCCCCTACCTCCCAAAATCCAGATCCATCCATGCCCTTCCCAAAAACCTTCCCAAAAACCTAGCATTCAAATCGGATCCTGAGAAAAAATAATCCAAACATTTTACTTCAAATGGATTTGAATTGGATTTTTGCAACATTCTAATTTCTAGTTCTAATTTGGCAGAACACCTACCGCTACCTTTGTTCATCTCTGGGCCACTCGTGGACATTTTGCCATACTTGCTACAAAGGCCCTAATAAATAGAAGGAAGATTGTAAACAAATAACATCATTGCAGAAAGATAGATACAGCAAAAAGCTATGGGACCTTATTTACCCGCACGCGATGTGCAAATATAAGGGGTTAAACTCGTAGTAACCAATATTGAATAGGTTAGCACCAGTTTCACTCCTTCATTGCGCTGACTGTGTGAGTTTTGCAAAAGAAACCCGCGCAACTGTCGAAATGTGTTTAAAAAGTCCACCCCCAAAACCACAACTTCTTATAAGGTAGAGAATCCCTCCTAACCTAGACCTCGCTAAAGGTATTTACCAGCCTTCCTTCCCTCATTCCCAGCCCCTTCAGCTGCTTCCGTGCAAGAAACAGCAGCCACGTCTGACTCAGCCAATCACTGACTAGGCTGCCTGTCCAGCCCCTTCTGCTGCTTTTGTGTGTAAGAGCAACAGAAGGAGCCGTGGGATATGAAAGTACACTTAGGAGACGAATTTGGGGTTTAGTGTTGGGGAAATTCCCTTACCTTATACAAAGTTTTTTTTTTTTTTATGGAAAACTAATGCAGCTGCCGAAATTATCCAGAGGGAGGGGGGACAACTCCACTGTGCATGCCACAAACCACTGAGAGGAGCAGGAGGAGGCAGAAACAGATTGTACACAAACAGGCTCCTACTCTTCAGTTTCTTGGACTTTCATCAGGTAGGAGAACCATATGATGCAGAAAAGAATGGTAGGGATCTTTTAACAGTACACAGTGACATCAACAGTGGGGCAAATTTTAATTGTGGGGTGGGCATGCCCTTTAATAACAGACTTTGTGCTATTTTAGTGCTATTATTTAATGCCTATTAGTGGCTGGTGTTAAAGTAGCACTGGGGCAGGTGCAAATCTGGTATTAAATACCGGAAGCAACATTTGCCTGGAGCGATTGCTTCTCTCGGTAAATGAGGCCCTATATACTTAAATATCTACGAACAGTCCAAATACAGCCCTAAATATGTTTAGCACAGTATAGTGGAGATTTCAAGTGCAAACATTCAACTCGAGATAATATTTCTGTTTATTGAACTTCACAGACTTGCACACCTCTTGGCAGAAAGGGAAATGTTCTGTTTAGATTTCAAACTGAAACTGGATATAATTGCCAAGACATGTCACTCCTCAGATGCTTTCTGTAACCAG
This sequence comes from Hymenochirus boettgeri, assembly GCA_019447015.1. Lineage (NCBI taxonomy): Eukaryota > Metazoa > Chordata > Amphibia > Anura > Pipidae > Hymenochirus > Hymenochirus boettgeri. The sequence continues at coordinate 267,586,175 of CM033473.1, read as the reverse complement.
CTTAGTGTAAAATGCAATTGATGCATTAAAATGTTTTCACCACCTGAATCCTCCCATTTGCTTTTTGTCAGAATCCTGGAACAGCCGATCTTTCTACATCAAAGCAAAGGAGACAACGTTAATTCCTGTGGGATTATTTCTGTTTACTCTGTGAAAATAAATGCATCTGAGCAGAGTGTTCTCCTTACAACTGTCTCCAAACTGTATCCTGCAACAAATGTCTGTAGTGTGCTGGTCTTACTATTATTTCAGAAAGAGGTTTTATTATCAAGACCCTTTCTCAAATCTTTTAAAGTATTAGAAGTAAAAGTATGAGGTCCTTGGTTTTCTATTATTCTACTGTTTGAATAAGATTTGAACTGGTGGGTTGAGAGAATTCATGCAGTATTGTATAAACTATTTGGAATTGCCGTCAATGGAGCAAGTTAAGGCTCCATATTGTCTGGGTCATTATTAATAGAAGAATGAAATGTGGTGGTGATAGGGAAATACAGTAGGTGGAGTTGTTCCTTTATAATACAATTACTGTGGATATAGAACGTTTTATTTTCACATTACTGTACATTAAGTGCGTTTCTGGCAATATTATCGTTATATATTGGGAGTGTGTTATCGGAAGTCTACATGAGTTAAAGGGAAAGCTTTATGGGTCTGATTGAAAGTGATTGAGTGTGTACCAGTTAAAAAAAACTTTTACAGAATGAAATTTCTATTTATTGCATAACAAAAGACAATTCTAAACATTTATATAAGCTTGCGCACACACACAGAAGAGGCAGTTTGGGAGCAGCTCACCTCACAAATAAAAACTTTTTTCCAAGCTGCCTCCTTTGTGCGTGTGACCTTCTGCCATGGACCAGTGGATTTCATTTACATAGCTTGAATGTGTATTATGCCTAGTCCAAATATCAAATATATTTAAATTAGTATTGTTTTAGTTTTACACACCCCTACCAAGGGAACATAGAAACAAAGGAAATACATCCATATTAAGGTTGCGCCAATGGGACAGTAGTTTCTTCTTTGCAGACTTTAAATAATAAATAACTTTCTTTAGATGTACAGTAGTGACCTGCTGATGACCATGTGCCTTAAAAAGCTGAATTAGATACAATGTGCTGTAAGGCAGATGCATACTAAATAGTTGCAGAAAACTGTATAGTCCTCAATAAAGACATATTGATCCTTTATAGTGTATGAACATATGGATGACCAGACGTATTTCAATACTGACCCTGTTACTGGTTCTTTGATATTAATGGAACAAAACTGTTGCTGTATTGAAATTTTCTTAGGTTTCTCTGAGGTCTTATTCAACACCATTTTCAGCAGCAAAGATCAATGTGAATAATCTGAAACTTACAACACCTACAGGAGAGTCAATAAAAGTTAAACTAAACTTGTTAAATAAAATGGTGCTAATTTTGCACCAACCATTAGATATTATTTAACATTTGAATCTAAAACATCTGATTGGTTGGGGCAAAATTATCACATTTATAACATTAAGAACTTTTATTGAATAATTATTATTTAGTAAATTTTGGGTACTTAATTAGCCCCTCCAACACACCACATAATAAAATGAACGGCCATGCCCACCTGACATATAATAAATACTGATTAAAAGTTTAAGCTTTAAAGGCATGTCCACCTCTTTTTTCAATTTTCTGTAGTGTAGGGCTCCCTCTCCCACCCCCAACTGCTATATTACTTGTAAAAAAACTCTCCCAATCTCTTTCCCGTGGCATTCACACACGGCCCTTTGCTTGCATGAAATGCATGCAGGGGCTGGACCCAGCAGCCGCGCCTGTGATTGCTGAGAGGCAGCCATTCACGGATGGGGCTTTCCATCAGGGTGAACGCCTTGGGAAAGAGGCAAGTAAGTACAGTTTCGCTTAGTTTTTCAAAAGTTAATAGAGCGATTGGGGTGGGAGAGGGAGCCCTACACTACAGATAAAGTGTTTTAACACTACGGGCACAGGAAACCAAATAGGGATCAGGAGGGGAGGGCAAAGAGGGGGGAAAGGGCTGCCCGAGCAAGCCAGAAACCTCTCAGAGGACACCTCGAGGTGAAACACTTTTCCCTCCATCCAGGCTCCTGGTGTTACTTTCAGGACTTTGGCAGACATTACAGGAGAACCATTTGGAGCAGAGAGGTAAGGTAATGATTTTTACACACGCACACTGGGGCCATGTAGTGGGGTGAGAATTTGATTTTGGGGTGGACATTCCCTTTAATAATTAACTAATATAATATAAGCTCCATTATACCTGTATGGACCTGTATGGACTACACTTGTTGCCACCCTAACAATAAAGTAGATTCTTAGATTTTATGAGCCCCGTTAGGCCACTTCTGTTACTGTTATGCTTTATACTATTTTGTGTATCTAAATGTAAAGTAAAATACACATAACATATGGGCATCATAAACTATAGATAAAAAACAATATGCCCATTTGTAAATCATCTTAAATTATCTCATCTTAAGGGGTATTTACACTGTAAATCCAACTTACTATTACGAATAGCTAGGCTTTATGTAAAAGGTTTTTTTTGTTTTTTTTCCTATACCTACCTTTACTCTTTGAAAGGTTTTGTCTTCCACGAGATTGTCCAAATCCCTTTGCTAGCAATAATGTCCGCTCATAGAGCGTGCACCTGATGTCTTGTGGAGGTGGAGCTGAAAATGGGAGGAGCATAAGGAGGGAAGACACCTCTCAATGAGTAAAGGTATGTATAGAAGGGTACTAGAAAATAAACACTTTACATTAAAGCCTAAGCTATCTAGTAATAGTAAGTTGATTCACAGTGAACACACCCTTTAAGTGGTGTTTTTTTGGTAAGGCCATTTTAAACATAAGAATTGAGGAATGCATGTTGTTACCAAAGATTAAACAGTGAGTAAAAAAAGTTAATCTCCATACAGTCATTAGATAAATTTCTTTTCTTCCAAAATGTGGATGATCTAATGTGTATAGGTGGACTGACATAGTGAGACAAAGTTTGGTAGGATCAATTATGGTCGCCCCCCTCAGATCAATTATGGTCGCCCCCCCAGATCATAAGTCGCCCCCAGATCTGGCTGCTCAGTCAGTAACCAGCAGGCTGTCTGCATAAGGACATTTAAATTATTATTTTTGAAAACAATGGTAAGTTTTACCCTTTACCAGAAATTTATTCATGAAATTTTGTTTTCCAATTTTTTAAAAAATCTTTCTTTGGAGATACAGTAGAAGCCCATGTTATTATTATTATTATTATTATTATTGTGGATTTAATAGCACCAACATCTTCCTTAGGGCTTTACAATTACATGTATACATTCACATCAGGCCCTGCCCGAAAGACTTAAATCTAAGCACATTTATTTGACACATACAACCTATCAGTATTCTTTATGTGGTGAATATGGCATGCCCGAGGAAAACCCATGCAAAACACGAGGATGTGTCCAAGGCGGATTCGAACTCAGACTTACGTGCTACCCTGTCTATTGTAACAATGCAAATTAATGAAGATATATGTTTAGCAAACTCATAATGTTTGGATGTTGCAATTTGTGGTACTCTGAAACAAGGAAACTTAATTGAAACTAGTTTAGTATTTTGCAGCGTTTCCAAGAAATCAAACTACATATTTGACAAGGTATGTAAGAAAATTTATTTCTGGATTGTGTTTTAAACCCCAATTTTAAAGGGTATGTCCATCCTTCTAAAAAATTTTTTACATAACATTCCCCCTGTCCCCCCAGCCCCAACCGCTATTTGTGTATTATCAGAAAATGCCCAAACATTACTTACCTCCCCTCTTTCCTCTGCGCGCGCTGCAGGTCCTCTGCTTGTGAGAAAATGCAAGCAGAGGGTGGGACCGGCAGTCACGTCTGTGATTGGCTGGGTGGCAGCTGATCACGGACCAGCTGCCGGGAGTTCAGTGCGCGGGAAAGAGGGAAGGTAAGTAATGTTTTGGGCATTTTCTGATAAACAATATAGCGTTGGGGCTGGGGGGGACAGGGGGAATGTTGTGTAAAAGTTTTTACACTAGGGGGAGGGAATCCTAATCGGGAGGAGAGGGAGGGAGAAGGAGGGAGGGAGGGGGAGAAGGGCTGCAGTACGCATGCCAAACTTCTACCAGAGGCCAGATAGGAGGCAGAGTCCATATGGACTCTGCTATCCTCCTGGTGGGCAGTTTTTGGGAATTTGGGGGGGGATACAGGAGAAACCATATGGAGCTGGGTTGTGAGGTAAGGATTAAACTACACTACACAACTGGGGCCAGTAGTGGGGGGGATTATAGTTTTGGGGGGTGGACATGCACTTTAATGATTGTGTTTAGTATTGAGTACTGCTTGACTTGAGGAAGAGAAGTGTGTTTTCTTGAAACTTTTCCATAAAAATAAACAGTCCACAATAAATTGTATCACCGTTTAATGGCAAAAAAAGAACATAGACCAACTTGCCATCCACAAAAGCTCTAAAACCAAATAATTGTACATTTTCACATTGGTTAAAATTGCATTTAGATATTGAAACATTATAAACCCGAATCTGTTCTAATACTTGTTATTACATTATTAAAAAAAACAATTGAGTACAACCCAATTAAACAAATAATTTTATATCTGATTGAAGTCAGACACATTGTGACCACTCTATAATTAAATTGGGCCTCTCTATATTAAATGTGACCTCTCTATTAGTAAATATGATCTAACAAGTTAAACTTGATAAAAATTTTTTAAAAATCATCTATAAAAATAATTGGATTAATAATGAGGCAAGATGAAACCACAATTTGTAAATTCCATTATACCATAATGTATATTTAGGAGTATATATGTGATTAAATTACAATAATATATTTAAGTTTTCCGGTCTTTTTAGATGCTTTGCTGTTTAATTTCTCTTGAGCAGATTTTGTGTATATGTCCCGACTGCCTAAAAAACAAAAATTGTTAAAGTATTTTTTACACAAGGAGTACTTGATATTATAATGTTATCCGTTTATTGTTAAATAACTTATTTTAAATAATCACTTTCATCTTAATAGGGAGATAGGATAATTGCAGCACAGAAAGCCCTGATTAATAAATGATTCACTATAAATCTTATGATAACTGTAATTCCCTCCAGAGATTCATGAAATCACATCTGGAAAAATGACTCTAATTTTACTGCCAGGCAAATTATCCACTTGGCTTGTATATTTGCTCTATATTTGCTTTTCTAAACATATTTCTCATACTGTTATGCGTAAATTGCTAAAACGAGAAATGCCTGTGGGTTGCGGATCGGGCCTGAAGATTGGACTTTGCAGTCTTGTAGCCTTTGTCCATTCTCAATTTTGCCACTAGAGTGTGTGTTTTCATGTTGACATTTGATTGGACAGTATTATAATATTGTTTTCAGCTAACTATCTATTATTCAAAATATATATTTTTTTAAGGTATAACTTTGTCCTATATATGAAGAGATGCGTGGTCATTTTAAATTTTTTGATTTATTTTTAAAAAATGGTTCTAAGCAAATTTTTGCTTAGTTTTAAATACCATGTTTTTTTTTATTAAAATATCTTTACAATAAATATTATTATTACTTTTGTTACAAAGTAGACAGTATTTTGAACAATATTTGATCAAAAATACGTATTAATAGAGCGTGCTTGGAACAATTTCTTGTACGGGATGATGTACTAATATTTGGGAGGGTTGGAATATTTGAGGAATATAAAAGGTTTCCATCTGGTATAAATTTATAGAATTTGAATACTTTGCCAAAGCTACCAAGAAATACTGTCCATACATCACCAAACAGAAGAAAATCCCTTGTGTAGTACTGAATTCTGTTACCAAATATACATGGGGGTTTTTTTATGTAGCAGAGGGAGAAGAACTGAGCAACAGAAAGAGAGAGAAAGAAGAGCGAATGATCTAGAGAGAGGGGGATAAAAGACTAAGGAGCAAAGAAGAAGATGAGAGACGGGAGAGTATGTTCTTGATCATGTAAATCACTACATGATAAATATCATTAATTTTTTTCTGTTGCAGTTTTTATTGCAGACCTGGTTCATTTATTTCTGGACCTTTATGAATATTTAAAGTTGATAATGGCATTCATTTAACAAGTTTCAAAAGTCATATATAATATGAAAGGAATAGTTCAATTCATTTTTAATATGTGTAGAAATAAAACTTTAAAAGACATATTGAATTTATTTTTGAAACCATTACATATATTTGTTTGAAAACCCTAAATATAATACCTAGTCTGTGGTTGGTTGTTTTTTTTTTCTTTTTCTTATTCTTCTTTTTTTTTGTGATTTCATGCCAAAGGAGATTACTAATGCCAAAACCACCTGATCAGTACGAATAAATTGGAATTTATATTCATCTTCTCCAGTTGAAAGGTGTACATACATATAATAATCCATTGGTTAGAAAGTGAAAACCTGCATATCAACAGCCTTTTAAATAATAAAACAATTATTAAATAAAAAATATTACTACTTTGCAAGCCACCGCTCCTTTTAAGCCATTATCACCACAATCCATATTATTGATAATACTGTGTCTTTATTCCTTTCTTTTATATTTTTTGTTTCCTCTCTTGGAATACTGAGCCGAGTGTCAGGAAATGCCAGTCCTTACCTTCCTGTGCCCCTGCAACGCTCCTCTGCGTCGCGGGCAATAGTCTTTAGCGCATGAATGTCTCGATTGTCGATTTCCGAATCTAATCTCGCGTTTGTCCATATTCAAATATTCAGATTTGTAACTTATGCACATATTGCTTGGTCTTCTATCCTCTGCTGCAATGGCTGCACACTGGCAAAATTAGTCCTATTATTTAAATTAATCTGTTTACTCTGTTTCGACCCAATAATTCTACGTGACCATTCTCTCTGTTTGCTGCCTGGACTGACCTTATGCTACGTTTTGACTCTGATATTGCCTGACCAGTGCTGCTTGTTGTTGGTTTTTTACCTGGCTAGTACTGAATACATCCTCGTCTGACCCTCTGTACCTCGCTAACTGCTTGGCTTTTGTTGTCCCAGCTAGCATTGATTACAACCCTTGTCTTACCCCTCGCTACCACCACTCTTGTTATGCCTGTCCTCTGGTCTTGACCTGGTTTGTCGGACTCCACTGTCGATTGACCTGGTGACCTGAGTCGCCAGCCTGACGGTTTACTACTAGACCCTCTGTTTTTTCTACTCTCTCGTCTAGTCTCATTCTCTTCTAGTCTGTTCTTGTCATCCTCTTCTGTGCCAGATTGTCTTCCTGTTGAACCGCACTTTCCAGGTTTTTCCTGCCCTCATGTGGATTACTTGCATCCTAACCCTGGGGCAACCATGCCATCTAGCGCTAATTGCCTGGCAAAAAGGGGGCTTGCTAAAGATGAAGCCAGCAGTGAAGATTGGGAGAAATCACAAAACTGGAACCGGGATTTGTTTGTGCATCACAACAGACTCGTATTGGCCACAGCTCTTCAATGATGATGACTTCCAATAAGATGCTTTTGTGCACATTTTCTGTAAAGTTTTTTTCAAAATCTTCTGATTTGAAAGTGTATTAGGTTTTATATATTTCAGAAATATGTACAATATAAATAAATAATTTCTGTTGTAACTACAGATACCTGAGAAAAAGTAGTTCCTAGCGATATACCTAAACAAGCAATAGGCTATTTTAATTACGGTTGGAGACAATGTTGGCGCAACAGAACCTTCAAGTGATTGTGCAGACCTGAACACAATCAATGTCTAAATGCTAGGAGTGATGGATGTCCTCCCTCCAGGGAAAAAAATGTTTTCTACATACCTACAATGTAAAAAATAAAAAGTTTGTGAGTTGTGACCAGCACATGAGAGAAGCAAGCATGATTTCCAAATGAAGGATTCCAGAAAGGTTCTCACGGCAGCAGTGAGCTCAGTGACCCCCATAATTTAACTCAAACCTCTTCTAAGGAAATTCCCATGTTAAAGTATACCTTCATTTTATTTTCCTTGCCACTAGACTTTTATCTGCATCGATAGTGCCCTTTTTTAATAGGATTTATTTTAAATGTAAGGATATTAGACGTTACCAGGAGTTGCTTACCATATTACCACAGGTACGGCATGTATGCAGTAATGTAATAATTTCTTTCTGTTTTGTTACAGATGCAACCTCATTATAGAATAACAATATTGCCAATGAAATCCTTGTTCCTTTCTGTCCTTGTTTATACGTTAGTGGTCAGTACTTTTCAGCAGCTGTACAAACCAATGTGACATAAGACTACGGCTATTCAAATGATGTAAATACACACTCATATAAAACATTTTAACAACTTTTATTATTTGTGCTGATAATACACTACACAATGTTTTGGGAGTGAACCCTTCTCAGCTGAGTAATGTGAGAACTGTTTCATCCTTTGAAACATCTCTGATCTTTGTTCCCCCCATGTGAAAAAAGATTATTTGCTACATTAAAGCCTGGGTACACACGATGAGAATATTTCAGTCCGATCGACTGATAGTTCAGTGTATTGATCGATCGGACCAAAATTATCGCATCCGAATGCAGCCATGTCCGACTGTTCGGACGAAAGGATGATCAGACATGGTGGAAAACCTCGTCCAATCGTGCACAGTAACTGTCGGACGCGGCTGCTTTTGCAGCTTAATTGTCCATTATTGTAAAGAGTAAAGTGGTCTCCATACAAGTGCCCTCATGTAAAGCTCTCATACCTTCAAACAAGCCTAGGGTGAGGTCGCTCTATACAAACAAATGAAAGATAATCAATGCCAACCCTGGGCCCATACATATAAAACATATCTGCACACTGGCATACTTTATAACAAAGTGGCTTAGTATACATACTGTGATCACATGAATGAAAAGCCTTCCAACCACATCAAGGTAACCCCAGTCTGGAAGGTCCTAACTTCTAAACTTATACATTATATTACAATGCATTATCAAACTTAAGAATTGGATCCATTTAGCAGCTCTCACTCCCCCTGCCCACGGCTTTTTATAATAAAAGGAGAGGCTGTCTATCCAGTGCTTTATATTAAAGGCATAGGACCTCCAATCAAAGCTCCGTGCTGGGGTGCTACAACCATATGGAAGCTTGAACTAGCTTCCTATTAAATACATAAATACATATAATAGAAGGACTGTGGGATCAGTTAAGTAGTAAAAGTAAAAGTCATTTACTACTCATAAAATTGACATTATAATAGTAAATAAACTAAGGATATTGAGTAAAACTTTTAAAATAACAAAAAACTATAAAAATGCATTAAGATATGAGATGTTTTAAAAATAGAAATACTAATATAAGAGATAAACAAACCAGCAGTTATGTTGAATTACTCAAAGTTTCACCCTTTAGAATCCTAAACGTTTCCCCAGATACACAATTTTTGTTCTGCCTTGAAATCAGGTTTGATTTAAAATGGCACAAATTAAATCCGAACCCAAACCCGGTTCCGAAGTGGATTTCAAGTATTTTTTTTCTAGAAAACTTGAAAATGTTGTAAATCTGGAATTTCTAGAAATTCTTAAAATTTTTTAAATATTAAACAGAATGCTAAAGCAGAAGCTCATGAAGTTTCCAGTACCGACAGTGTTTTTTTTTAAGATCTAACATGGGTTCCCCCAACATTCACACCCTAAACCATTTACAGTAAGTTACAATTTCAATTTCAGTTATTTTTTAACTGCCGTTGACTTCTTCAATAAGTTTGGATTTTAGAATTTTTTGAAAATCCGTGAACGGATTTAGTGAGTTCGGCCATCCTATAGTAACTGGAAAACAAAGATTGACACTGTAGCTCTCACTGCATTTTATCTCCCTCTATAGTCGATGTTAAAATTATTAATTTTGTTTCCTGTTTTAAAATACCGTAGCCACGGGGAAAATACAGTCAAGAAAACATAAAATGGTTTATAGAATTTTAAAAAAGCAAAAACCCCACACGGATATTAGAGAGTCTTCTTTTAGAAGGAATTAAAAATGTGTAATATTTGAATAACAAGGCCTTAATATTCTACAGTAGACAGGGCTCAACTGAAGTGAGACATATCAACTTTCTCATGAAAATTGTATAGAGAGTTTTAAGAAAACAATCGATGTAAAAAGTCACTTGGGAGAAGCATTTTTTATGTTGCTCTGATTCCTACCAACATTTCCGTGGGAACTAGGACTAAAACGTATATATTCTTTATGGATAATCCCTCTTTATTTCGTCAACTCTTTACAAACTTTTAATTGAAGTGGCATGCATTTATTTCTTTTATAACACGGAGGGGGTCTATATTTGTACAGTACAATGCCGCAGTGAATTCATTTATAAACATTGCAACTAAAGATTTTCTTTGATGTAGAATCCAAAAAATTCTGTTAATGCAGAAAAGAAGTGAATATTTTGTCTGACATTTAGTCAAGGGACTAAAAAAATGAAAAAATACTGTAATCACAAAAAACTGTTATATCCATTGTTAACAAAGGACAAAATGCTAATACCAACAACCACATTTACCGAAAGGGGATAATCATCTTACCAAAAGGTTTGTTCCATCTTAAGAAAGAATTTTGGGTGCTGTATGCATTTCGGAAGAATAACACATTAATTCCCTGCAAACAATTTAAAATCTATTTGTGGCACTTAAGGTGACTTTTTAAACTCCGCAATTGGCTGCAGTGAAAGTCACAATAGGGTAAAATTACCATTACTATCCACAACCCAACCCCCCCAACCCCACCCCCAAAAAGAAACTATTACACCATCTTAGTTGTCATTTTTTAACTAACGCAAATCTAATACAAATTTTATTGCCATCATCTTGGTGTCACACATTAGCTGCTAAAATATTCTACTGACTCATTAGAAGGAGCATGCTGTAACATCTTAAACTGAGTAATCTAGAATTACTATGACTATCTGATACAGATATAAGGTACCAGGATAAGGATGGCTCGAGAATTAAATTTCATATTTTCATGGTGAGTTTTCTGTTTCCTTTATTATAATCACATCATCATATTGCCCATAGCAAAATTTTAGTTGTTTTTGCTTAGTTACAGTACTGTTAATATCCTGGTTGTAAAAGGGTAAAAGAGCCCATTGTACCATCTATATTCTGAGTTCATTCATCATTCACATGTCATCAATTAAGTGTTTTAACTGTTAATTTTTCCATCTTTGCCATTTTTTTTTACTGTATAAAACTTTTACCATGTTCATTGCAGTCTCTGTACTGTTCCATTCAACTGGTTGCTACATGTTTATTGCAAGGAAGAGTCAAATTAATGTCAATCTTTGTCCTTAGTTGGGAGGCAAAACATGTATTGACATGGTTAAATAGCTCCCCAGGTAAAAGGGTGACTAAACACTTTATTAGTGGCCTTTTGCAGCTGTGTAATGTCTAACGTAATAAAACAACGTCTATAAAACAAACGTCTAATAAACAAACGTCTTTTTGTGACCCAGGTTCTGACGCACACTTCTTCTTGGAAGGTAAATTCAATTTATGTGAATGTGGCTCATTAGGTATAGAGAAAATTTAAGAGAATTTTAAAATTATTTTATCTTATTATAGATGGGCAAACCTGTAGGGGGTTCATACAAATAACAGGTTTATAAGTGCTGATAAATTTTGGTGTCAAAATTTCATCAGTGAAACCAAATTCCACGTCAAAACCAAAAACGTCAACACTAAGCTGAAAAACATTTTGCAAATTTCACTTTTAGCAACAAAATTTTTGTGAGTTTTAATGAGAATATTTCGTGGTAGCAGCAAACAAAACAATTGCTGCTTTTTGAAATAAAAAAAAATAATTTTGGTGGAAGTTAAAAACACTACATATTCTTGTCAAAGTAATTACAGCCCATCTCTAATCAACAAGAACGAACAGCAAGTAAAGGCTAGATAATAGATTTGCACAAGTTACTAGGATCATAATTTCTGTTTACTAGACATGGCGAGTTTTGTTCCTACAGCAGTTTTGCAGTTCAAACCCAACTTATTGTAATTTTTTGAATTTTTGATTGAAAATTTATTCAGTAGCATTTAGGTAGTAATATTCTAATGGAATTTTTGAAATATCAGTTCTTAATCGAAACCGGTTTGTTTTTAAACTGGATTCAACACTATTGTACACCAGTTACAGTATTTTTGTAGCTTATTCGTGACTGTAATATCTGGTCTTCTATTTTAGGGAAATTTGCATTATCATTCCCTACAATATAGATGTATAAGGGATGTTTCATTCCCAGATCATCTAAATATCTTGCTATTTGACTGTAGTCCTGACTTATATACAGCGCACTGTATTTCAGCGCTTAAGTCCTGGGTAAGTTTCCTCCAGGGACCTTGGCTCCCCCAAAATCATAAAAACATACTGAAAGGTTAAATGTGTGAAATAAGTGATTGGAATGCAAGCGAAATGTAATGCGCTGCGGAATATAGTGCTATATGAACAAATATATCATATACAAACAAAATTTATATACATACAAAATTAAATACATACATACTTGTCCATGTTATACTAAAAAGTTACGTGTTACCTGACCAGGATCCCGAAATCCCGCAATGCTTGGGGACTCATGAAACTGCATCACACAGGATCCCTATTGGGTAAGACAAACTTTTTTATTATTACACCACACGCCACTGTAGCAATGGCATTGAGATTAGCACAAAATTGTTGCCATTACTACATTGGCTACCTGCGCTATTTTTTTTTAAATTTTAATTTTTTAATTTTCGCCCCCTCAATTCTCTGCAGAAAAACACAATCTCTGTCCAGAATTTTGTTAGAGGGTTATTGTGTTAAGAACCCCCGTAAACCTCTACCTAACATTACTACCAGCCTTCTTTCCATCTGTGTGCTACTGCTTGCTTCCGTGACAGAAAAGGAATGTAGGCAAGAAGAGCATGGCGATGGAAAGAAGGCTGGTAAGTAATGTTAGCTGCACCTGATAATGTTAAAAACCCCAAGCGAACCCTGGGGTGAGGACCTAGGTTCAGGTCTTCACCCTGGGTAAAAGGTACTGACCTAGAAGAGGAGCGGAGGGAAGGTGAGTATAATTGTCCTTTAAGGCCAAAATAAGCTTAAGTTTTCATCTGACCAATTTTGATGCACTTCATCTACTTTTGGAAACTGGTGGTAAGTTCTGGCATCAAACACTGTTGTTACAGTTCTGCCAACATTATGGGGGAGATTCAATATAGCCAAAATCCATCTAAAACCCACATAAAGCCGAAGTATATCCGGTTAATGTGGGTTTTAGATGGATTTTAGGGCATGGAGCTATTGCCAAATGTTTTCGGAAATAGCGATGTGCTACCAATGCAAAACCACTTTCGTTAAGTTTAGCGCTACCTCGTACCACAAACTTAACGTGGTCCTGCGTGGAACTTTAATACGGTGCATCTTAGTTTAGCGATCCATCAATGCAATACCAGACATAATCTCGTTTAAGGTCTCGTATTGTATCTCAGATCTCACAAAGGTAAGTAATGTGCCTTGACCTTATTGAATCTCCCCGTATATATTTTTTCTCTGCTTGGCGTTAGAGATGGTCGAACTTTCCCCACAGTTGAACAATTGTTTGGTTCCCGTGTTGAGGTTTTGCTATATTCGAGGGTTTTTGAGTGTTACCACCAAAGCGCTACATTCGAAGGCTACCGCTGAAACAATACATTTGAGGATTATCACCGAAATGCCGCACTCAAGGGTTTTCACCGAAATGCCCTTTCATACACATAGAAAAGATATCAATGCACATTCCTGGAACGTGTTATTGATTATCTTTTCTATGTTTTTATAAATGTTTGACCAGATCAGTAGCACTTCCGCTAAATGTAGTTGTAAATTAGCCTAATGGGGGCGCTTCCACAATCCTTGTATTGAATGGAATGCCCTTTCAGGTTACTGCAACTTTTTTTTTTATTATTATTATTTTGACATTATTTTTTTTTTTTTTTTAACATTATATTATTATTATTTTGGATTTACAATACATAGCGCCAATTGTAGCACTTTACAATTACATGTATACATTCTCATCAGACCTGGCCCAAAGAGCTTACAATCTAAGCACATTTTTTTCAACATACAACCTATCAGTATGTCTTTATGATTGAACGGAGGAAACTCACGCAAGCACGGGAAACATACAAACTTGCAGATGTGTCCAAGGGTGAATTTGAACTCAGGACTTTAGAGTTGCAAGTATCAGTGCTAACTACTGAGCCACCGTGCTTTTATACTTTGAGTGTGCTTCTTACTACTCTGCTGGCAATAAAACATGCAAGGCCTTCCCTAACATACAATCTTCTGTGTATATTTTCCTTTTTACTCCAGATCCCTGGAGTTTGATTCCAGTTTTGCCTCTTTGGATTATCTGTCTGATTCTATTTTTCCACTCTCTTTACATTGGTATTTAGGATTTTAGCTTTATTTTTTCGTCAGCTTGGTAAACCTTCTAATTTTCATTTAATAGTTAGAAAATATGTACTTTAGGAAAGCAGCCAAATGAAATTAAAGTCCTTCTGTAGCGCTTTAAAAGTATTGATATGACCTCTGTTCCATACAGCCATCTATAATCTCCTCAAAGTGGATTGAGTTAGCAAAATTTGATGTCTAATTATTATATTAAAAAGGCCACCTGGATAATAATCACTATAAGGACAGATTTACCCCCAATCAAAAATGTACACAATGCTAAATCCCATCCCAAACATGTCCCATGTGGTATGACGTCTTAGCTGTGTGCAATGATATCAGTGAAAATTTTCACCGTGAGCAACAAACTCTGGTCAAATTATCGCTCCAATCTGACAAAAACCTGATTGAACTTGGCGTCATTCTTCCATGGCCAGTAGGTTCAGATGTGTGTATATTGCGGCAGTGGTGGGGCATTTTCTGACCAGCAGAATAATGGTTAGAGATGGCCGAACTTCCTAAACTCGGTACGATTTGAATTTTTGAACTTCTGTCAATGGGGACAGCTAGTTTGAAAAGTTCAGATAAAATAAGGTTAATAGCAATGATAACTATCTGTAAATGGCTCTAAATCTGGGAAATGGTCTGGGGAACTTGTACAAACATTCAGAAAGAGAAATAAAGTCACTTCCTTCACACATGCGCTACTTTCGAGCTTCCACATTCGACATTCGATAATTATCCTGGAAATGTTCGAGAGGTGCTCGTTATAATACAAGAGGAATCTGCCCAGCATGAAGTGTCAACGATTCCTTGTTGCATACCTCAACATAGGGTTAAAAAATTACTTAAAAGGGAAAGTTCAGTGGAAAATATTTTTAAAATTCTTAGTTTATATATACATACCTAGTTATCCTACATATTCTCTCCCATTTGAAAAATCAATTGATTTCATACCCCTTGCTATTCCCTGCTGTTTACATTAGTGAGCTGACATTTCAGGTTCTGTAACAATCCTAACGTGGAATCTATACAGACAAAATGCTGAATGGCAGGTTAAGGTCTTAGAATGGAAAAATACTGTTTTTTCTTAAAAATATATGTATTTGCACTGAACTTCCCCTTTAATCTTTATTTTGTAATTTGCATTGTATTTGCAACATATAGGGAAAAGCAGGTAAAAGGGTATGCCACCATTTGTAAAGAAGCCAGCAGCTTGGCCCCTCTGGACATACCCAACACCACATTGGCTTCTCTCGCTCAGAGTATGTTTTTCCCAGGTCCCAGAGCCTTGTGCAGTGGTTACCATTGTTATTTTAATTCAGACACAGATTCCAGAAATATCAAAATCAAATTTCACAAAAATTGGAAATTCTCGAAAGTTCAAAAAGTTCAGGTTCATTTGGACTAAAGTTTGAATAAAACTCAGGTTGTAGTTCAAGTTCTAGTTCTAGTCCATCTCTACTACTGATCAGTTTATCAAACAGAAAAGAAGGAGACTCCATGCAGTAATTAATCTTCATCTATTTTAGTGCCTCAGTGCAACATGTTTTTGAGAAAGGATCTTGGTCGATCCAAAATGTTGCACTGAAATAAAGGAAGATTTTAACCTAGTGTTAATTACTGATCAGTTTATAATCTGTCGGTCCAAAGATAGGATCTTAGGTTTTTCTATTGATTGCCTCCAGATTTTCAGGGATTGTCTTTAGATCGCTGTAGGTTTCTTCTGTCTCCAGGTGGATGAACCAATACATAAAATAGAACCAGGCAGGAGGACTGGATAGCAATGGGAAAATAGGAGAACCATCTAATGTTCACACAACAAGGAAGTAAATAGCATGAGAAAGGGTCTAGCATCTGACTGAGTGTGTGGTTGAACTATTTCATTATTTGATGTATAGAATCAGGAGACTACAATTTAGGAGCATTATTAACATTAGACAGTGATGCTGCTATAGTTCATTCAATTTGATTTTATCTTAGATAACTATAAAGATGTACCTAAATAGTTAACTCGCCAAGTGTAGGGATAAAATGTTATACAGGATGTTGAACGTACACTTCAATGGTGTAACTGAACCTTTATAGACAGGAATGGACTGGGACCTTTTGGACTGAAGGGCAAACAGTTTGTGGCTCTTTCTGTAGGCTGAGCATTAATGTAGGCCTTTGTTGCTAGCGATTATATCAATTCTATTGGGAAATATCAATAGTATCAGCAGGTAGACCCATCCAATAAACACTCAGGCTTAACATGGGTGCATGAAAGGTTCTCGCCTTACATAACATTGCTAAAGGACAAAAAAGTAGCAAGAATTTTTTACATTAGCAGCCCAGTCCAACTGTAGCCATATGTTGTGACATCACACCAACAGCCACATCCTTATTAGTTAGCAAAGCATGGCCCAGGGGATTTTCCAGCCTTCCAGTGCATAGACTTTACCAATCAGCAAGGGAACTGGTCAATTAAGCATTTGGGCATCTAGGCAGAGGACACAGTTCAATGTTATAATGAAGATATTAACACAAACTGCATGTTCACACAGTTTATGAGGATCCAATGTGAACATCATTTATATGCTTTTAAAATTTATTTTAGATTTAACTATAGTTTTCCCCCATATTTTGGGAGTGCAACATGAATCAATAGATACCAAAATGTTTCAAAACTTACCAGACAGACTACCCTTTAAATCAAGTCTCAGGACCCACATTACCCTATGGTTCCATCAAATTCATATGGTTACAGAAAGCCTGTGTGTCGTTTGGTTGCGAAACTTGGTGAACTTTACTTATAATCCAAGAACTGTCTACCAGGAAATTTTAATGTTACAGGCATCTGCTGATAATTCTATATGAGACTGAACTTCTCTAAAGTCTCTAAGGGCAAATAATTCCCTGCTTTTTTTATAAAGACTAAATTACTGTGGGAAATTTTTACTTGTGTTACTTAACCTGCAGGCTGATATTTTGTTAGCTGATTTTTGCTCATTAAAAAAACATCTGTTTGACATCTACTTTGTGTAGTTTAGTTACATCAGGACGTACCCTTTACCAAAAAAACACTATTTTTGAGGAGCAGCAGCAAAGAAAACTGCTTCTGCCAAGCTTCCTGGGTGCTTCAGCACTATCTTTAATACAGGAAGACCCAGGGCATAACCTGGCAGGTAGAATCTGACATGCTGTAGCTCCTCATTAAATAATATTGGGAGGTGGGAATAATCAATCCTACCTCCCTGCCCCAGGTACATTTCATTTCTAAAAAGTAAATTTTTACAGTACAGTTTCCTAAATAAGATTTACATAGAAAGTTGTTTATGTAGACATGTTACAACTAAAAAAAGCAACACTTTCATAAGGCTATTAAGTTCTAGGATGGCTTCCTAACATTTTTGATTATTAAATAGAAACAGTTAAAATAACTGTCCAAGAAACTGAGCTGTATTAATTAACCATCAGGTTACAGGGAGGTCTCCACTGAGATATTTATAAAACCCAATGGATAATAAGAAATTTTAACTTGTGGGGAAAACATTAGCCATCTCTAGTAATCGTCCAGTGATTCATCACATTCAGGTTTTATATAATAAAGTTTTTGATTAATTTTCTCCTAAGGAATTCGTATCTCATCTTTAGCCTTAAAGACTTCTAGATCAAAATAATATTTAAGTGCTGATTATGTGTTACACCAAAGATGACATCCAATTGGAATGAAAGTTTCTATGAGTTTTTCAAATAGGAACTCACAATACAAACAAACTGTAACAGATGTGTGTGTTATTGAGATTTGTATTTTTTGTTCACCATATTTACCAAACACATCTAAACAGCACTAAGACAAATATCTATCAACCCTATAATCCAGTACTGCACTGAGTTTGCATTAAACTCTTAGATGTAATAAATAAATACACAAGTTGGCCGTTTTACAATAAAGCAAACAGTGGCTTAGATTTAGGGATAAATAAAATCTGCAACTTGTCAATGGGAGCAAATCTTTATCATTTTCAGCATCAAATTTTCAATTTCTACACAATTTCTACACTGATTTTCAACTTTTCATCACCATTTTTGACTTTTCAACCAAATTTCAGTTTAAAAGAATGTGCCAAAAACCCCAATAAATCTAAGAAGCAAAATAACGAACGGAATTATATCAACAATGCAGAAGCACTAGCAGTTCCAACTATAAAGGTGGCCATACACATACAATTCCTATCTCATCGTGCCGACAGATCACATTGGCTCCTACACACTGCCGACCACTGCCCTGTCAGCCCCCAATAGTTTTACCCAATATTGACAATGTTATGGCCACCTTAAGAACCCTGAACACTGGAGGGTGCTAGTATGCAACCAAACTGCATAAACAAACAGAAAAGTGTATAAGTGTATATTTTATTGGTATCTGTCATCACACTGCATTGGGGACTGCACACACGGACCCATCTAATCATCCATAAGTGGGATGGGGATTGCTTGCTGTAAGGCCATTCACAGACCGATAGTATCAGCTCTCTCTGCTTAAAGTAAGTAATTTCCGATGGCGGGAATTTTCCATCTTTCCAACAGACTGTAATGCCGACTAGGATCAGTTTTGGCTCCTAAACACTGCCGATAAAAGCATTATTTAACAAGTATTAATTGGGAGCTAGGGCACGTCACAATCTGGTAAAAGAGAAAAAAGGCTTAAAGGGCATGTCCACCCCCAAAACTAAACTTTGACCCACCACTGGCACCACTGTAGTTTAATAAAATATTTCCTTACATCTCTGCTCCTCATGGAGCCCTTTCCCCCTACCACCTCCCAAAATCCAGATCCACCCATGCCTTCCCAAAAACCTTCCCAAAAACCTAGCATTCAAATCGGATCCTGAGAAAAATAATCCAAACATTTTACTTCAAATGGATTTGAATTGGATTTTTGCAACATTCTAATTTCTAGTTCTAATTTGGCAGAACACCTACCGCTACCTTGTTCATCTCTGGGCCACTCGTGGCATTTTGCCATACTTGCTACAAAGCCCTAATAAATAGAAGGAAGATTGTAAACAAATAACATCATTGCAGAAAGATAGATACAGCAAAAGCTATGGGACCTATTTACCCGCACGCGATGTGCAAATATAAGGGGTTAAACTCGTAGTAACCAATATTGAATAGGTTAGCACCAGTTTCACTCCTTCATTGCGCTGACTGTGTGAGTTTTGCAAAAGAAACCCGCGCAACTGTCGAAATGTGTTTAAAAAGTCCCCCCCAAAACCACAACTTCTTTAAGGTAGAGAATCCCTCCTAACCTAGACCTCGCTAAAGGTATTTACCAGCCTTCCTTCCCTTGTTCCCAGCCCCTTCAGCTGCTTCCGTGCAAGAAACAGCAGCCACGTCTGACTCAGCCAATCACTGACTAGGCTGCCTGTCCAGCCCCTTCTGCTGCTTTTGTGTGTAAGAGCAACAGAAGGAGCCGTGGGATATGAAAGTACACTTAGGAGACGAATTTTGGGTTTAGTGTTGGGGAAATTCCCTTACCTTATACAAAGTTTTTTTTTTTTTATGGAAAACTGATGCAGCTGCCGAAATTATCCAGAGAGAGGGGGGACAACTCCACTGTGCATGCCACAAACCACGGAGAGAGCAGGAGGAGGCAGAAACAGATTGTACACAAACAGGCTCCTACTCTTCAGTTTCTTGGACTTTCATCAGGTAGGAGAACCATATGATGCAGAAAAGAATGGTAGGATCTTTTAACAGTACACAGTGACATCAACAGTGGGGCAAATTTTAATTGTGGGTGGGCATGCCCTTTAATAACAGACTTTGTGCTATTTTAGTGCTATTATTTAATGCCTATTAGTGGCTGGTGTTAAAGTAGCACTGGGGCAGGTGCAATCTGGTATTAAATACCGGAAGCAACATTTGCCTGGAGCGATTGCTTCTCTCGGTAAATGAGGCCCTATATACTTAAATATCTACGAACAGTCCAAATACAGCCCTAAATATGTTTAGCACAGTAATGTGGAGATTTCAAGTGCAAACATTCAACTCGAGATAATATTTCTGTTTATTGAACTTCACAGACTTGCACACCTCTTGGCAGAAAGGGAAATGTTCTGTTTAGATTTCAACTGAAACTGGATATAATTGCCAAGACTGTCACTCCTCAGATGCTTTCTGTAACCAGCTTAGTGTAAAAGCAATTGATGCATTAAAATGTTTTCACCACCTGAATCCTCCCATTTGCTTTTTGTCAGAATCCTGGAACAGCCGATCTTTCTACATCAAAGCAAAGGAGACAACGTTATTCCTGTGGGATTATTTCTGTTTACTCTGTGAAAATAAATGCATCTGAGCAGAGTGTTCTCCTTACAACTGTCTCCAAACTGTATCCTGCAACAAATGTCTGTAGTGTGCTGGTCTTACTATTATTTCAGAAGAGGTTTTATTATCAAGACCCTTTCTCAAATCTTTTAAAGTATTAGAAGTAAAGTATGAGGTCCTTGTTTTTCTATTATTCTACTGTTTGAATAAGATTTGAACTGGTGGGTTGAGAGAATTCATGCAGTATTGTATAAACTATTTGGAATTGCCGTCAATGGAGCAGTTAAGGCTCCATATTGTCTGGGTCTTTATTAATAGAAGAGAAATGTGGTGGTGATAGGGAAATACAGTAGGTGGAGTTGTTCCTTTATAATACAATTACTGTGGATATAGAACGTTTATTTTTCACATTACTGTACATTAGTGCGTTTCTGGCAATATTATCGTTATATATTGGGAGTGTGTTATCGGAAGTCTACATGAGTTAAAGGGAAAGCTTTATGGGTCTGATTGAAAGTGATTGAGTGTGTACCAGTTAAAAAAAACTTTTACAGAATGAAATTTCTATTTATTGCATAACAAAAGACAATTCTAAACATTTATATAAGCTTGCGCACACACACAGAAGAGGCAGTTTGGGAGCAGCTCACCTCACAAATAAAAACTTTTTTCCAAGCTGCCTCCTTTGTGCGTGTGACCATAAGAAACAGGAAGAGAGTCGGCATGTCCAGAGAAGGACTTGTTCACCCTGTCTGAAAATCATACTTACCTTTCCCACCCCCTTAAATCTAAAGATTGCAAACGTTGCTTATGTGTCTAAAATTCCTGAAGCTTTTCACCTGACGTTGCTGCCTCCTCCTAAAACTGTACCAGCTTTTTATGAGCTCATAGGAGCATTGGTCTGCAGCACTCATTTACTGGCCGGGACATCATCTGTTAGGGCCATGCTTGACTTTTGTATGGCCAGGAAGAAGATGGAGTGGAGCCAGCACCAAAGACTGCTATCCATATCAAGCCTCAGGACAAATGGAGAGTTTGCAGACCTAAAGTTTATTGCGGTTGGGAAAGGTAAGCATGATGTTTCCTAATTGGGGGTGAACATGACATTTAGTTATTGTAAAAACTTTGCTGACAAAAACTTACATTTCTATGGTGAAATTTCACAGTTGAAACTAGTAAGTAATGTCAGTTCACTGATAAAATTACAGCTCATCTTTAATGGAAACAGATACATTTCTTGTCGACCTATTGGATTATGATGGATTCCTCCAAAATGGAAGAATTGTTTTATTTTCTGGTGCAAACTGGATACACATATAAATAGAGAGGGATTTTTGTCTTCCATTGGATCATCTCTTAGGCAGGAATAATGGTTATGTGATGAACTTGATAGTTGTATGTCTTTACTTAACCTTGACTGTTAAATTCACATTTAACTTAAAGGACAACTAAAGCCTCACAAGAATATTTTTTCCGAAGGAAGAACACCTTAATATAAAATCAGTAATCTGTGTCTCATCTCTCATTTTGATATGGTTCTTGGGAAATTTACCTTTCTAACATGGGGTTTGTGTTTTATTTCCAGTATCACACAGCGTGGTCTCTGACCATTATTTTTTATACACATGCTCAGTCTTTGGATACTGCAGGAACTAATTACAGCTGGAACAGTTGGTCACACTCACTAGTAGCCTCTAGCCAATCCCTTTACAGCACAGAATAGGCAGGGGAGCATGTGACTGAGGTCAGAGGTGTGGCTAATCACTACATATACACAGTTATTTCATACAGTTCAAGAGGGTTACATTTACTTTAATGCTATTTACTGTAGTGGGATTTACAGTTTGTTGGTGTAAGGGTATAGTTTAAGATTCTGGAGTGTTGGGTTTAGTTCTCCTTTAAATTATCAAGATTAGTAAAATGAATGTGGGACATAACTCCAAAAAAATCAGGGAAAAAAACATATTTTTCTTTTCATTCTAAACTATTTCTTTCCTCTTAAGCATCAACAATGAGCCCAGTTAAAGCAATGGAAAGAAAAATCTGTTCCTTAAGCAACAGGTCCAAAAACCTCAAATTATTGGCCTGAGAGAAGCTCATCAGGATTTATCTTTTTCATTGCCTTTGATTGAGACATTTCTCTGTTCTGTACCCAGAAGTCAGGACCAAGAGGACGTCAGTTCAGGCAATTTTGCGACTGTGTTTTTCTCAACACTGGAAGTTGTTTTGTTCTATAACAGTTCATTGTTCTTATGTCAATATGCTACAATGCAATGCCCCCCACCTCGTGTGCGGAACGCTGCTGGCTTTCATTTTAATGCTCCCATTCTTAGGCAATAAAAATATTTTTGTGCAACACGAAATATATAAGTTTTGATATTTTCTAAAATAAACCTCCAAGAAATCTGTGTTCTCTATTTATTCATTTAGAAAATGTTTGCTAGTTGCTCATGTGATCCAAACGTTTTGAAAGAGAATTCACAATAATGCAAAAAATCATTAAATCAATAGAAAAATAGAAAATAGGCTGGTGAAAGTCTCTGGCAGGAAAGATTGTTGTACTTTTCTTTTTTTCTGCTTCCTGCAGTTCTGTATTTTCCAGGAGAAGCCTAATGATAAACCTGAACCTTAAATGTTATGTGATTGCAGGTGCTGTGTCTATGCTCCTCTATGGCTAGTAACCCCTAGCCATTGGCATCAACAGATCTGGAATACATTGCACCTGTTACAACAACCCTCGCAAGCTCTTGATCACCAGTACTAAAGGTGTCCATACATATCACCAGCTTTATTTCCTAAAAATTAGGGAACCCTTTATTTTTTATATTAAAAATATCATATTCATACCTTTAAAACAACCCCAGTATCATGCTTCTAGTTGCAATCTTTCCAAACTTATAGCAGTATAAAGGGTGGGTCTTTCCAGCTAGCACTGTGAGCTGTGATATTACTAGCACCATTGCTCTGACCACTGTGCCACAGGCACTGAGCATGCCCAGTTGTATCCTACTGCTGTAACTGTCTTTAAATAGTTTCAGAAAAGATTGTTATTTTGGGTGGGTGGGATACACAGCATATCATGTGACAGTCACTCACTTCCTGGTTTATTCTAACTGTCTTGAGTATAAATTTAAAAGCCTATAACTTGAGACCCAGAGAAGCTAGATACATCATCCTAGGCTTGTTTGAAAGGTATAAGAGAGCCCTTTTTAATAGGGGAAACTTGTATGGAGACCACTGTTATCCTTTAAGAACCATTGCAATTTCATGACAGACTCTAGAATTTGTGCAAACTACAGGCTACAAACCTCAAAAGCCGAATCTAAATATCACTAGCCACAGAGTGAAGTAAAAAGGAATACTCAGTTATCAGGTGTAATGTATGTAATAGTGCTACAAAAAGTTTAAAGTAATTTACCTAAATTAAAAGTGTTATTAACATTTAGTTTTCCTTTTAACTTACATGAAATCTTGTTGATATTTTAATGTTATGCCAGGCTTAATCCCACTAATAATTGCTCAGTAGGACAGGATCATTCTTATGTAAATGTAGAATATTTTTCAACCAAAGTGGTATCTAATGTGATTCCTGAGTCTTGGGTTCAAATACATCCCTGACTACTGTATGTTCTACCTCTGCTTGCTTAGGGTTTCTCCAAGTACTTTGGTTTCCTGAAAATACTGCCAGGTTGCCTGTGTACTGTGAGGTACTTGGATTATAAGAAATTTGGGGAAAGGTCTATCTTGAATAGATTAGTTAATTGTGTAATAGAAATGCCAAATTACGCAATAACTTCATGTACCATACTTCTCTAAATGTTAGATTTAGGCAGACAAACAAAGGTTGATTTTTGAAAAATGTTTTGATATTGGGAAGTTTGTCTAATAGAAGCTGATCCTGTTGGAGATTTTTCTAAAGATCCCATCTACAGCCGCGTTATCTTGAACAGATTTCAAGCTAAATGGCAATTTAAAATGGATGGCACAAGGTGGTGCAGTTCGATCAGTACTTTCCAGTTAAGTTTCGATCAGGACGTACCTTTGGCTGCATCATTTTGGCACTGTCTAAAAGTATATGGGCTGCCATAATAAGCATTATTAGGAGTTTTGCTTAAAGGGACACTTAAGAGGTTTTTGTACTTTGTTAAGTACATAAAATCTATCTATTATTCAATTTAATAGCCAAATGGTGTGACATGAAAATGTTTTGAAGAAATTCAAATAGAAGGTGAATATACGCGCATGCACCTGTTTGATGCCCAAGAAGCATGCTGGTCAGCACTTACCTTACTCGGCTCCTTCTCTGCTGTCAGGCACAATGTCCCGCCCAAGCACCTATCTTCAGCGCATGCTCACCGATACATAAGATAGGCACGCGATTGGGACTGCGTGCCTGTCAACTGATAAGGAGCTGTGAGTTGAGCTCCAGTAAGGTAAGTTCTGGAGTGTTACCTGGGTGTTCTATTATTCACAGGGAGGTGGGAATCTATTAGGTGGGAATCTATTATTTTCACCCTTCTGTAAATAATAGATTCAGATTTTATGTACTTAACCCGGTTTAGTGTTCCTTTATTCTCAGAAACCTCTTATCACATTTTGCCTCTTCCTTAATTATTATTAAGCTTTGATTTCATTGAGCAATAGGTTGCTAGTAACCAATGATTATTTTTTTTTTATAGAAAATAGAAAAACGTTGTTAGGCTATTTCATATGTATTGGCTGAAACCACAGAACACTGTGTTCTTGTTTTTTTCTTCTTTTTCAAATTAACAATAAATATTGAACTATTTAAAGTGACTTTTTTGTTTGTTGAGTATCCAAGAACAAAATACTTTAGATATATGGTAGCATTAAAATTTCACAACCCTGTCTATATTATTTTATTTGTGTAAGGCGATAGTAAAATAGGGGCACTTAATTTGCTCCAGAACCTGTCAGCCTTATCCAAATTATATGCACAAGACTTATTTATCAGGAGTGGGCCCTCGCATATGTTGGAGGCAGGGTGTTGTTGAACTACCACTCGAGATAGAATGCAATAAATGGGCACCGGTGGTTCTTGTACTTAAACAGTATCTTATTTATTAACAGAACAATATTAATAAGGCATTGCACAATAGAGGTGACATAGCATGGGACAGATATCACATAAATACTCACACACCAGAGGGATCAGAAACAGCATAAATAACAATCAGCTTGTTAGTGGCACCCCAGCTCTCAGGTCACTGTAGTGGAATCTTCTACCCCTACGTCTGTCACTATGGGCCCTATTTATAAAAGATCGCTATCATTATCGAAAAAATAACGGTCGTTATCGTAAAATATTTACCGATAATGACCGGTATGTAACGATAACGAACGGTATTTAACAATATTGTTAAATACCGGTCGTTATCGTTAAATACCGGTCGTTATCGTTAAATACCGGTCGTTAGCGGTAAATACTGGTCGTTAGCGGTAAATACCGGCCGTTATTTTACGATAACGATCGGTATTTTACGATAACGATAGCGATCTTTAATAAATAGGGCCCTATGTCCCTATTCTTGGGTGGAATCTAGTCCTTACTAAATCTGCTTCCTGTTTTGGCACACCTCGTCGTTTTTTTTAAATTTTTTCAAAATTTCTAGAAATTTTCAGAAAATAGTTCCATGGTTCGAAGAAAAAAAAATCCAAAACAGTCTGCAAAGTCCGGGTTCCGGCGTAAATGGGAAATCCGCTTTGGAATCGGGTTCGAATTTGGGTTCATCTCAACTGGCAAGATGTAGGCAGGTGTAGTCTAAATAACATGACCAGGGCCAGTAGCATATCAAACTGTCCACTGTCATCACAAAGGAACCAATAGCCTTTGCTGAAAACAAATACAATTGTGACTGAGGTGGTTTCCTCTGAGCAGGGCTGAACTAAACAAAGAACATCTTAGAAATGATTGTGTGTTTATGTACTGATGTGGGTAAGCTGTTGGAATTTGTGTTCTAATTATTTAATAGTATTTTTCTAGCCTTTCTGGCAATTAGCTGGGTACGTTTGCTGATAAATCTGTCAATGTTATTTATATATTCGTAATTGAATTTTTTTCTTGCAACCCATTTTAAAGTGTTTTAATGACATCAACGTTACCTGGGGAATTTGTGGCATGCATATAAAAATACATCAGCGGCTGTATCTGTGCTTATAAAAATAGAAGCAAAATATGAAGGACTACTTATCATTCTCCTACATTGCACAAGAACCCAGGCCAATTTGGAATCCATATCGCAGTAATAACAAACCAGCCATAATCTGTTGAGAGCAGTAGGTCATAATGGCAGCGTTTATAAACTATGAAGGGAATAAAAAAGGTGAATGATGTGCTGTGTAAAATCAGGGCTGTTAAGATGCTTCTTTAAATAATAAATCCCATTAGAAATAG
Source organism: Hymenochirus boettgeri (assembly GCA_019447015.1). Classification (NCBI taxonomy): domain Eukaryota; kingdom Metazoa; phylum Chordata; class Amphibia; order Anura; family Pipidae; genus Hymenochirus; species Hymenochirus boettgeri. The sequence continues at coordinate 267,558,998 of CM033473.1, read as the reverse complement.
GCATTGCCATATATTTTCTTTAAAATGGGTTTGGATGGGGGAAAATACCTCTCTTCTGTTTAAATAAAATAGGCAGGCACACCTAAGCCTGCCACTTTACTTGGTTATTTAGAACAGATATGGTGCTGTGAGCTCCATTTTACATGCATGTGCCAGTGCAGGGGTCCAGCCTCTTTAACGGGGGGGTTGCGAACAACAAATCAGAGCATTCAAACAGCATTAAAGGGCAACTATAGTGAAAAAAAAACTTTGTCTGTATACAATGTATAGATCACTTAGTATAAGCTGCCTTACTTTCATGTTTCTGTGTGGCTTCGTTTCTTCACACTGGCAGAAGTTTGTACCAAGCTGTGTAGTCCCCCTCCCCTCTCTTTCTACTCCCCCTCAAGCAGTGACGGGCTGTATACAGAGTCCGAGCATTGTCAGTTGAAAGGACTTTAAATGAAATGCTGACATCCTGTTGACCCCTCCCTTCCAGAGCTAGACTGCAAGCAATCAAAGTGTGGAATAAAGTAGCAATATGCTGAAGGGAGGGGCAGAGGGGGAGAGAGGAGGACAAGTGGTGCTGAGATTCTTTACAAGTAAGTTACTGAACTCTCCCTGTTCTCTAACTTTGCTAATTGTTATTTATTTTTACCTAAAGTTCTCATATCTCTCCCCCTGCTTAGCTGAGATCATAATCACTGAAGAGTCAGTGTAACAGCAGCTTGTAGTGAGACCTTCACAAACACAGTGACACTGCTTGTTGTCCTGTTACATTTCAGTTGCTTTAGTCTATATATTTCATAGATTGCACTGTGTGTCTTGTTTGGTATATAGTCTGTATTACTGTATTATATATACTGTATTAGTGTTCCATTTGAGTCACTGGTTTTGTATGTATATAAGATTTTTTTTGGGGGGAGGGGCTGTTTTATAGTGTGTTATGCTCATATTACTGGGTTAATGGTTTATTGATTGTGTTTAGCACTACAGCATTTGACTATATGTTGCACATGGTACATATAGTGTTGGTGAGAGAGTGTGTGACAGTACTGCAAGGGAGCTTTGGATTGTGTGGGTGTGTGCCTTTGAGTGACAGATGAGGTGTAGCAGCTCCTACAAATCACAGCATATTCAAAGGCTTATATCTCGGGGACTATGTAGAATTTAAAGAAACTAAAGGTACCCTGGTGGATGGGATGACTTATAGGATACATTAGAATAAATTAAAAAAAAACAATTTTCTCACTATAATTGCCCTTTAATGCAAGAGTAGAATATTCCTAGTGGTGAAAAGTGGAACTGCTCTACAGTAATGTGTGCAGTACTGTACATTATTAGCTGCCAAAACACACCTCATTACATTAGCTACCAACGTGGAGGAAGAGAACATCTCATGTATATAAAGTAAATAAGTAAAAAATAAAATTTTAAATGTGTTTTCCTATCTACCACACTTTGGATGCAGTAATGTGTTTGGGGTGGGTGGGGGTTTGCATATTCCCACAATTCCCGTCTGTTGGTACAGTTAACTGTTGTTTTGGCACTTCATATGGTGAAATGTTACTTATCTTCACACTCCACCCTGACACTCCCTGCTTGCATCTTGCTGATCTGGATGCCCCATGTTGAGGTCAGAAAATGCAAGGGGTGTTAGGTTGATAGTGGATTATATTCAATAGGAGACAAGGTTCAGACATGGTGTTAATAGTTTGGGGCAAGTTTGAAATTATCCACATAAAGGCAACAATGGCACATAAAGGTGTTTGTCTATTTAATGCTTATTGCCTTGGTACCAGTATTAGCAGAAACTGGACTTATCATATAACATATCATTTAACCCCTTTAGTAAGCTACTGCCCACAGCACATTTATACAGGAACAGAAAGGAACAAATATAAATATGACAATATTTTTATGCTATTGAGGTTTGCAGCTGTAGCAAGCATAGACTATAGCTAACCTTTTAGTGGTGATTATTTAGCTACTGTCCAAGAAACTCCTTTCAGGAATCTCCCCGTTGGAAAACCCTTGGTTGCCCCTTGGTTACCTCTGACTAGAATTACCCATTAGAGATGGCGGAACTCACTGAAACCCATTCCACTTGCAGATACACAGATTTTCGAAAAATTTGAAAATCTGTAAGCGGACCCATTGAAGTCAGTGGGAGTTAAAAAAATCTGAAGTTCCGCCTAAAATTAAGGTATAAATAGCAATGCTAACTTACTCTAAATGGCTCAGGGACCTGGGAAATGGTCTGGGGAACATTTATCAATGTTGAAAAATTTCGGTTTTGTAAATTAAAAATTTCTAGAAATATTGAATATTTTCAATGTTTAAATGTGAAAATTTTCGATTGTTCAATTACTATCAAAAACAGTTCTGCTGTACGGAACTACTGTATCTTAAAAATTCAGAAATCCGAGTTCTGGTGGATCTGTGAAATCTTTTTTGGAACCAGGTTCAGGTCCATCTCTAGTGCCTATCATAAACTTCATTCCATGACAACATTAATACATATGGGTAACAATTTCCAGAATATAAAAAGTATGTACACTTCACAATACAATAATAATTATATTTAGCCTAGGCAGTTGGATTTGACTGTGCATCTTCTATCCTTGCACTGTTGATGTTAAGTAAGGATTCTGGAAGAATGTCAGTATCCTCCAGAAAAAAACTTAGTTCCAGCTTAAAATCAAAATCCTTTAAATCTTTTTTTTAAATGATGTATGATTATGTTGATGGACAATTAGTAAAGTTGCTTTCACTAGAGTACTAGAAATAACAAACATGTATTTATTTTGAATGCGTTTCAACATAGCACGGCCTTCATCAGGATAAAAAATGATGTGATTATGTAAATGATATGTGTAAAATCATGTCACTGTAACAAAGGCTTCATGGTAGATACAAGTTTTCCAGTCCAAAGGACATGTTCTAACCTCTGAATTATTAGTCATGTTAGCTTAGCCAGAAATGTGTATTTTGCATGAGCTTTAGGAAATAAAATATAATATGCTATAGGGAAATGAAACAATATGTTTGTAATGTGGATACTCTTGCTTAGAATGGCCAGGTTATTGTTCAAATTGACATTCTAAATAAAGTGTGTGAGGATGGACAAGAGGGAAAGTTCACACCTAAATATTAGATGCCAAGAATTAACATGAAATACAGCCGGACTGTCTTGTCTTGTGAACTTTTCAAGTGTTCTGGCAGCTAGATATTGAGAGGATTATGTTACCTGATGGACAAAAGGTCATAAAAAGTGAATTATAATTGCTTTCCCCTAGATATGCTCAAAAATGAAAGGAACAAACAGACGAGGTTCCACTATGTGTGTCGCATTGTGTTGTGCTGTCCGTTTTGAGTGCGTTTAAGAGAATGCACTTTGTTCCAATCTGTTTGCAGGTTAACAGCCATGCATTTTTCTATGCATTTGTCCGCGTGTCTGCGCGTTCCAGTCCATTTGCGTCTGTGTGCAGTTTTTGGAAAATCAACAGCAGATACTGGAGAAAATGCAAAAAACCCTTAAAAAATAAGTTTGTTCGCATGTGTCCGTGGTTTTTTTTGTGTTCCCATAGACTATTATTCAAGTGCGATTCTGACACACACGGACCAAAAGTCGTGCATGCAAGCAGATAAAAAATGGACCACACAGATTTGGAACACGAATTATACAATGGGACTGATTCTCGCGATTTCCATTATATTTTAAATTACATTGGGATTCGCAAGAAGCATGGAAAACAGAAAATGCAACGCCCATAGTGGGACCTAACCCTTAATCCAAGGCACTGTAGAAAAGTGTATACATGCAATCTCCTAAACCTTATTAACCGTCATTTACAAAGAGGCGATGGCCAGGCTCTTTTAAAGGGCATGTCCAGCCAAAAATTAAATCTTACCTCTAGGTGCAGAACCTCCCCTCTCACACACACACCACACACACACACAAACTATTTCTGTTTTACTTCTTTGGGGAAGGTTAGTAAACCGAAAAGGGTGTTTGGGGGGTGCTGTACCTATGGATAAAATTTCATTTTATTGCTGGACATGCCCTTTAAGAGCTTAAAGTGATTTACAATCGGTTAGTGTGACTTTAACCCTTAATTAATGGTGGCTGCCCGAGTATTGGAAGCAACACTCGAACAACAAGCCTATTTAACAGAGGCTGTGTGCCTGCACACATGTGGGTGAGAGTCTGCTACAGGAGGTTTACCCAGAGCAAGTGCAGTTCTGAGTGAATCTCACTGTAAGTGCTTTTAACATCATTTATCATCAGTTAGGTATAAAACATTTGCACATGTCTTCCAATGTTACAAGAAGGACTAACATAAACATTGGGATCATGTGATTCATGACAAGTCAGTACACGCCTGGGTCATACTAAAATGAGATGCACTGAACATTTCTCCACCAGGTTTATCATTTTAAGAGATGGATGACAGGATTGTTGTACAGGAAAATCTACATTTGCGAAAAAAAAGGAAAAAAAAGAAGCAAAGATAAAATCACAACTTCCTGGAAAAAATCAGGGCCATTGAACATGTTTATGTACATCCATCCTGTCTAAAAACGAGATGTATAAATCACCAATGTACGTTTGTAAATTAAATATAATTCACTGTAATTAAGTCTCATTTTACATTTTTTGATCTTTCTGTAATACATTCAAATGCAAGTGCAGGGGGGTGATGATTTAATATTGTGCTCGCAAATTTGGGTAATTATAAGATTTTATAGCCTTTACAATTATAAATGTCATGCTAACAGGATGAAAATGCAATATCAAAAGAGAATTATACTCATGCAGCAACTGACTTATTTTTGGCTCCTCCCAGTCATTGTCACTGACAATTCTTCTATCTCTGACATATGGTAATAAAGGAGGGGAGGAGCTTGAAAACTGTTAGTTACTACATGAGCTCTCCATTAATTAATTGGGGGCTGTTTGCACTACTTTTCCAAAATGCACACAATCCCCACATGATGGCAGCTTGAGTTTATGTTCACCCCCCCAAAAAAACTTTTTATATTTGGTTGGCAACCCCCCAAAACCTTGACCTCGCAAGGTTTATAAAACCAACAATACTTACCCAGCTTTTTTTCCCCAGGCATGCTTCTGCTTGCCTTTTCCATGCACAGAAGCAAGTAAAAGGGGCCGGCCTGGCATCACGTCTCAGCCAATCACAGGAAACGCTGCCAGTCCAGAAAAGGCACAGAAGCAAGCAGAAGCACGCGGGGTGAAAGAAGGCTGGGTAAGTACTGTTAGAAGCATCTTTGGATTTTATAAATCTCACAAGGTCGAGGTTTTGGAGTGTTGCCACCAACCAAAAATAAAAAGGTTTTTGGGGGAGTGTACATACCCTTTAACAGCATTTGTTTTGTAATGTATGACTATGTATGACAATGATTTAAATCATTTTTACAGAATTTCTGTTGCCCCTAGTAAATAAATGGCTGTTGTTTTGGAGATTCTTGCTCAAGTTATATTGATATATACATATATATAAATACTAGCAAAATAATTGTCACGGATGCTCTTGGGTGTTCGGATGAGCGTTCTCTTCCGGCAATGTTGATGCTGCGACAGCATTTAATCGGGGATTTGACAGTGGAGACTATGCTAATTGCAAAAACAGAGTTGGTTGGTGGCTTTCTGCAATGTTGGTTCCCCGCACACACCCTGAAATTTTGGTAAAAATCGGTCCAGCCGTTAGTGTGCAGGAGTTCAACATTCTATCCCCCCCCCCCATTCACCCCCACCCTAAAAAAAATATTTCGTTAACCTTTTCCTGGTAAAGGAGTATATGCATACAAAATTTGGTTGAAATCGGACCAACCATATAGATTTGTATAGCTTGTAAGCTAGGTAACCATAAGTCTGTGCAATGTCAGATACTCACCGTTACAGGTGGAATTTCGAAACGAAACCTGCTTAACTTTTGTAAATAAGGTGCAATGAATGAGCCCGCCAAATTTAAGCCGTCTGCCTCCACGGCAAGTTGGAGAATTAGTGATGAGTGCGTGAGTGAGTGAGGCCTTTGAATTTCGAAACGAAACCTGCTTAACTTTTGTAAGTAAGGTGCAATGAATGAGCCTGCCAAATTTAAGCCGTCTGCCTCCACGGCAAGTTGGAGAATTAGTGATGAGTGAGTGAGTGAGGGCTTTGCCTTTGAATTTCGAAACGAAACCTGCTTAACTTTTGTAAGTAAGGTGCAATGAATGAGCCTGCCAAATTTAAGCCGTCTGCCTCCACGGCAAGTTGGAGAATTAGTGATGAGTGAGTGAGTGAGTGAGGGCTTTGCCTTTTATTAGTATAGATACCTAGTAAAAACATAACTAACGTTATTTTGCACCAACATTACCCTTTAAAAAAATACACTAATGAGAAATGTATGCCACAGAGCTGTGCTAAGATCCGGTTCACTTCATTAATCCAAGGAGGTGGGGCAAGACAGGGGAACTAGGGCAAACACAGGGTTAAGAACATTGTTCGGTCCTCACCTTGATTAATATTAGTAGAAAGTTTGGTTTGGGGGGGATAGAATAGTCTATAGTTCTCTCTTAGCATGCACACTTATTGAAAAATCAGTAAAAGAAAAGAATTGAATCATTAAAGAATCATATTACTAAAGTTTCAAATCTGTAAAGAATCAAGCATTGATTCATATGTTGAGTGTTCAATTCATTTTCAATCAACAGTTGATAGTTTTATTTGACAAGTTGGTCGTTATGTAAACTGATCAAACATAAGTTAAACTATGTAGGGCTAGACTTGTCTCTGGTGCCAAATCAATAGTTATACAAAGAACAATTGTTCCTCTACTCCAAGACAATTCTATGATGTTCCTCTCTTATTGTTGTTAAAGATTTACACAATTTATTATTCGACATACAGTATCTTCACTTGTAAGTACAGAGATAAATGGTTTAAAAACTCCACAACCATTTCAGTATTTTATAGTTTATTGTAGATACCTAAAAAGTCAAGTGAATAGAGTAAGGTCTATCACATTCCAAAGGTGACTCACTAGAAGACTGAGTTCTGTGAGTTCCTTTGCTTATGTACTGTATATCAACCACCGCTGGATTAGTTTTCTCTGTATAGATTTGTTTTTGCTGGAAAGAATGTCTGGCAAATCAAAGCGCAAACTTGAAGTAAATTACCTGGATAACTTACATGCTAGAATATGAATGATTAAAAGCAATCTAGATAAATTATATTTGTGAACAGCCCAGCAGCTGTTGCTCTTCTCTGAGACATGGGATTGGAATGCACTGTGAGAATATACAATGTCCGACAAAGGTCACAAAACAAGTATTCCGTCAAAAACCATTTAAATCAGTTTTTCTAATAGTAAGAAATAGTCACGCGTGTTGGAGAACACAGAGATGGTTTCATATTTTTGACATCTTTTCAGTTTTTGAAGGCACATTGTTATCCCTCTTTTCAAAGCATACATCCTTTTGGGGATCCATTTACTAGCCAATCAGATGAACCAAACAGATGCCAATGGGGTGGTTTAGGTTTTCCCAAAACTGGTTTTGTAGATGAAATCTCTTTAGTTAAAACTACAACAAATCAGAAGGTCAAAAGTATTTTTTTTTTCTTAAAATTTTTGTGGTTTCAGTTTCAGTGTCGAATTTTTTTGTCATTCCACAAACTCGCCAGTAGAAAGGAACCCATTAAGTACATGGATGTGAACAAGCTTCAGAGGAGGGTTTGGATATTTTAGAAATTACCAACATGGTGAACAATCAGGGAGTTTCAATATGGTCCGGTCGCATTACTTACCTTTGCATGATCTTGTGATACAATACAAGATTTAAACGACATTAAAGTCCCATACAGAACCATGTTAAGTTTTGTGCTAAACTTAACGAAAGGGGTTTTGTATCGGTAGCACAGCACTATTTCCAAAAACATTTGGAAATGGTGCTGTGCCCTAAAATCCATGTAAAACACAGGTTAACCCGATATTACTTCGGCCATATTGAATATTGACATATCTTTAAGGAGTTTGTATGATCTCCCTGTGCTTGCGTGGGTTTCCTCCGGGCACTCCGGTTTCTCCCACAATAATAAATATATACTGATAGGTTGTATGTGTCAAATAAATGTGCTTAGATTGTAAGCTCTTCAGGGAAGGGCCTGATATGAATTGAGTAAATAATTGTAAAGCGCTGCAGAATATGTAGCGCCATATAAGAAATAAAATACTTACATATATACATACAAGATCAATAGCTCTTTCCAGGCACTCAAACCTTAAGACCAATAATTAGGAGGTAGAGAGGATACAAGAGCAAATACTGTAAGTGTGTGGTTCACACGACATATTTTTAAGGTAAACAGACATCGGAGGGAGAGTCAAAGAACTCCAATAATAAACCCTGGTCTTGGTTTCTAAACTGAACCTCAACAAGTTAATCCTTCTATATTTCTGTAGCTCCTTATTCTGTAACTATAACCATTCAACCTGCCTCCTTGCACCTGTAACTCTGGAGACACCCAATTACAGTCTATCCTGTATTCCAGTGTTTTACCTCCCCAAACCATTCGCTGTCTCTTTTTCCAACAAAGCAGCACAACATATTTTAAATTAATTTGTTTTGAAATCAAAGATGTGAATCCATTTTTGGAAGTAAATATCCAATATCATATGAGTTGGTGCAATGAGAGGTGCAAACGTTTGCCTGTACTAATAATTTGCAGCAATCAATCAGATGTTATCTAACTGAAATAACCCAGTAAAAAGTTAACATCTGATTGCTTGTGAAAGTTCTCATTCATCTAGGTCATGGTATATCTGTTGTATTCAATTAGATCAACTGGACTTGAAGTTTAGTTCTTGAAGACGTTTCGCTAGTCATCCGACTGGCTTTCTCAATTCAGAATGACTTGTACAAGAATCTGTGGCAATTATGTACCCTGGAAAAATCCAATTAGCATATCACAGCCAAGGTTTAAGGGCGTGATTGGATAGTGGCTAAGAGGTGTTATAGGAACGCCCAGAGTAAGGTGTCAAAACAGCATTGTACATGGCAGACAATTGGGCAGTGGAAGAATGCTCTGATTTGATGTGGGGGAGACCAAACAGCAATTGCATCAACGTATGGCCCAGCACAGAAGAGCCAATTCCTCGGGTCAGGACTCAGCCGTGTACCTGCATCTTAAGGATAAGGACATACCTTTGAAGATTGTAATGTTACATATTGGCGAAGGAACGTGACTGGTTCAAGAGAGGTGTTAAGGAGGCCATTTATGTGAAAATAAAGAAACCAAGCCTATATAGAGGTGGGGGGGGTTCGACACCAACTGTCTGCCATGTACAAGCTGTTTTAACACCTTACTCTGGGCGTTCCTATAACACCCTCTAGCCACTATCCAATCAAACCCTTAACACCTGGCTGTGATATGCTAATTGGTATTTTCCAGGGTACATAATTGCCACAGATTCTGTACAAGTCATTCTGAATTGAGAAAGCCAGTCGGATGACTAGCGAAACGTCTTCAAGAACTACATTTCAAGTCCAGTTGATCTAATTGAATACAACAGATATACCATGACCTGGATGAATGAGAACCTTCACAAGCGTGTGATTAGATAGTGGCTAAGAGGTGTTATAGGAACGCCCCGCCAAGAAGTAAGGTGTTTTTTTAACAGCATTGTACATGGCAGACAGTTGGTGTCGAACCCCCCACCTCTATTTAGGCTTGGTTTCTTTATTTTCACATAAATGGCCTCTTTGACACCTCTCTTGAACCAGTCACGTTCCTTAGCCAATATGTTAACATTACAATCTTCAAAGGTATGTCCTTTATCCTTAAGATGCAGGTATATGGCTGAGTTCTGACCCAAGGAATTGGCTCTTCTGTGCTGGGCCATACGTAGATGCAGTTGCTGTTTGGTCTCCCCCACATACAAATCAGAGCATTCTTCACTGCACTGCACTGCGTATATGATGTCGCTTTTCATGTGTTTTGGTATTGGGTCTTTCGGATGTACCAATTGCTGCCTCAGCGTGTTGTTCGGTTTAAAGCAGACAGGGATACGGTGTTTTTTGAAAATTCTTAAATTCTGAGAAATTAAGAAGAATTTTCAAAAAACACTGTATCCCTGTCTGCTTTAAACCAAACAACACACTGAGGCAGCAATTGGTACATCTGAAAGACCAAATACCGAACACAAGAAAAGAGTCCTCTGAGTCCTCTGGGCATTTTTAAGTAGTTCTTTGTAGTGTTTTTTTCCCCCTTCCATATGAATGTTACAGCAGCAGACACTAACACGTAATGCGTGTATGGGTAGGTAAGAGGATCGGTAACCCGGAGGTGGCAACATTGGGAGTAGCGGAGATGAGCGAGAGATCTGGTCGGGTACAGGAGAAACATCACGTGTTCCAGGGCAGCCTGTTGAGAAACGGACCAGCACTGGAGTGGAGACGGGAGAGTATCCAAAATTTCCAGTGAAGTACACTTCAGCACACCTTAATGGCACGGCCTTTGGTCGGTAGGTGCAATCCTCCCAGCCCTCCACCTTAAGAGCCACAGCAATATAGCAAATGCAAAAAAGTTGGAGGAGCACACTACTTTGTTTTCAGTGTTTATTTCAGCAAAAAGACATACAACGTTTCGGGGGATACAAATTCCCCTTCCTCAGACGGGAGAGTATTTGGACTGATTTGGACACTTAGGAAGCCGTCTACCTAATTGATAATATCCCCCCTGCTGACCTGACACGCATTTTAGCAGGTAATCTTTGCTGTATGCTTCAATGATTGTCGTTAAGGGAGATATATGTGCCTAGCTTTCACGGATTTACAGGATATGCCATACATATGAAACATTTGAAATTTGTATGTATGGGATGAACATAGTTAGAACTATACAAGCACAGACACCTGGAACTATGTTTTGTACATATTTATATCTTTATTTATTATTGTTTTTATCTATGGTTGCAATGTTTGCACACTATGGTTGGTTTATGTAGGATATATGTCAATCTTTGGGTGAGGTGTTTTTTGAAAATTATCAATTAAACATACTATGCACAAAAGATACCCAGGTGTCTGTAAATATGGGTCCCTGTTACTATGATATGGGGAGACGTATAATTAGGATTCCACGTGTGCTATAAAGGATACTTTGCTATCTAGCTGTGCTTTCTGCAATTTTGAATCTAAATAAATGCCCTTTAAATTATTAAACAATTACATGTATCCATGTAATTGTAAAGCATTGCAGAAGATGTTGGCGCTATATAAATCCACAATAATAATAATAATTTGCCACAAGGTAACCAGACGCAGTAAACTCAATCATCAGAAGATTGGTAGCCATAGAAATGTTGAGAAGACTACAAATGTAGCCCATTTCACAATTGTGATCATAGACCATCTTTGAAGACCAGCAGATGGAGAATTCTTGCTTCCATTCACTAAACAATGGAAGTTGTTTAGTGAATGTATTGGATATTTTTATCCCATGCTTATTTCCTGTGTGTTTATACATATTAATTCCGTATATCTCCATTATTAAGAAACTAGTCACTTTCATGGTTTAGTTGCAGGATAGTTTACAATTTACTACATTAAGAATATTCTACCCTCTGGGTTTATTAAATGATGGCTTAGAATGGGACATTGTGTTTTAGCTATATGTATACAGTATGGAAACCTACTAAAGCCCAGACACAGCATATCCAGCTACACCTTCTCTGTTGAGGGAAAAGAAAAAATTATCTTGTAGCTTCAGGGAATAAGTGATTTGCAAAGCCACAGCAGATGCATATTAGATTAATGGTTGACTGTAGCTTTTCCCCTGCAGCTTAGGAATGCTGTGGTTGGTTTTCCTTACCATTCCTCAGTAGTAAAGGAGGTCAGTGTGGTTAAAAGAGTTGTGTAAAGTATCCACAAGGTTTCTAGTAAGGCCAACCAAGCAATGAAAGTTCTCAACTGCCTTACCTGCTCTCTGTACAAGGATTGTTGCATTTTAAAGAATATTAAAATCCAGTTCAAATGGACATTGATCTCTTGCTACTATCATTACAGATGTTAGTAAGATATTAATATGGGAAGGATTTATTAAAATCAAAATCCTTAATATATATAATAGCATTAATTTACACTTTGTCCCTGATTCACAAAAATACATTGAGCACAAAGATGTTAAAGATTAGAAATAATCAGGGCGATGTAATTAAAGTTCTTCGGGGAGATTCAATATAAAATATCGGCATTACTTACCTTTGCACCCGTGATACAATACCAAATGTAAACAAGATTAGGTAGCACCAGAATAAAGTCCCCCTACAGAACCCCATTAAGCTTCGCTCCAAGAAGTAGTTGTTTATTTATTTGTTTTACTAAATTTAGAATCTCCCCTTATTACAAGTTAATTGTACGCCTCGAAAAAACATAGTTTGAAGTATCACCCCCCAAAACCCCACTTACGTTCTATTCTTACCTTCACGCTGAGGAATTATAGTTTACAGAACCATGATCCCTCTCCAGAAGTCCCTTCTCCTCTGTTCCTGTTGCAAGCTCGGTCGGTAATGGCAGTCAGCCATTGGCCGGAACATCACCCTTGTGGCCGTGATTGACAGTCTTTACCAGGAACCAGAGAGGAGACTGGGGAGGGATCGAGGTTGTGTAGGTTCTAATTACCATTTAAGACAAGCTTTGCCAATTCCGTGAACTGAAAACCTTTTAAAAGTTGTCCTCCAGGATCCTGTATTATTTAGATAGTATTAGTTATTTTAGACTATTATTAGATCAGCCTTTCAAAAGAGGTTATATTTGATCACTATAGCCCCGTCACTTGTTTGAAACTATGATAAATGATAAGAACGTTGATGAAGCAATTTTGACATTTCACTTCCAGGTCTTTTATCTTATCCTAATTGATGAAGTGCTTCCATTGAATTTTCCAATTCACCTACAGTATCAATACAGATGTTGGTTACAGTGTTAATCTGCAGAATAGTTACTTAAATAAAAAGATTTCTAGTTTTATGGAGTTTGGGGTGTTTCTTAAAAAAATTAAAACTGTAAAGAATATGAAGCGTTAGGCAAAGAAAAGTTAATAGTAGGTAAAATACTTGCGGGTGAGGTTTGTTCTACTGTCTATATAACAACTAGAAATGTAATTGGAATTCAACTATATAAAGGAAATTTGCATGAAACAAGAGGAGCAGAGAAGCAATATATATTGGTAGTTAAACTGAATGAACGCTCCATAATAATTTTTTCATAAATTGAGGAACAACTATTTCTTGCCTCCTCCTTGCTCCCTCGCGGTTCCTCCTTCTGGCTGTGTTGCTTGAGTATCTTTAGCTAGTTCCGGTGCTATGCTTCAGTCATGCGCACTCAAGGGTTTACAAAGATTTCTGAATGCCACAATCACGTTCGGAAATCTTCGGCGGGCACGCGCAAGCCGTTTGTCTTATGCTCTCTGCCTGCTTAGTGGATGTAGCTTGTTAAAGGACAACAATAGCAAAAAAAAGGTCATCACCCCATTACATGTCCACACTTTCAGCAGCTGAAATCACTTACTCACATTTACAACCGTGCTGCTCTATCTTAGACATCACATTGTCTTGTGGGAATGTCTGTTACGACCTCTCTCCTCCTCCTATGCCAGTCAAACAAAGTTGAAATGTTCTGTTGCTAGGATAAAGCCTACATAATCAAGCTGATTAATGGTGGGTGAAGCAGTGTCTTCTCGCATGCTAATTTTGAGTGACAGTTAAGGATCGTACACACGTGCGATCGCAGGTCCAGACCCGTGATGCACGGTGTGTACGAACGTTCGTTTAGGCTGATAATCGGCCCAAAGGAACGTTCGTACACATCGTGCATCGCGGGTCGTAACCCGCGATCGCACATGTGTATGCACCTTTAGAGGCAGACAGAATTGTTACACCCCCTTCACAGTGTGGATAATTGAAGACTAATTGGAGGCAGAGAGAGTCTCGAAATCAGGGAAAAAATGTATGGGGAGTTCTGCATACCTTTACTCAAAGCAATTTTAAAAAATGCATTGAGGCAATACAGTTATCCTTTAATTAATGGAACCCCGTTAATTCAAGTGGGCCTATCGGGACCCTTCTTCTGCCCTGGTGCCCTTCTGCTATTGCTTTCCTTTCCTTTTTATAATTCCTCTGTGCAGCTATTCTCAGGTCTGATCCTGGTTACTCTAGTTTGCTGTTCTCCTATCGCCTTTGTTTCCTTCCCCTGCCCTCTGCTTTTTTGGTCTTCCGCTCCTGTTTCTTCCTACCTCTTTTGGCTCTGTGTCCTCCTGCTGGTGTCCCGGTTTTCTCTGGTATACCTGGCCTCAACAACTATACCCTATGCCCTTAAGACCTGGGGGTAACTGCGTAGCCACTGCGCAGTGTCTTTTCCAATTTAAAGTCACGCTAACGGGTAGCGAAGCCGCTAGCATGACTTTACCTCCAAAAAACAGTGCAGCCGCTCTCGGTAAATAAGGCTGATAAAGTCAAAGCATTCTGTTTCATATACACCTTAACAAAGAAAGCAATATAAACAGATAGAATTCATTATATTTCTATTTAAACTTTAATGTACTAGTAGGGAATGGTAAACAATTGTAGTAACTGACTCTGCTAACATTTTCTGACTTTGGCAAACACACAGTATGTTAATGAATTGGAGGGCAGACTGATGAAGGAGTTAGAGATCTGTCATTACTGCACAAGTCAGGTGTTCCTTTGTAGGACAATGTTGGGGAACAGTGAGGAACATGACCCCTGTAGCCCTGGGCAATTAACTTTTACTCATGCTAAGCCTAGGCCTGTACACCATTTCAGAGGGAAGGGGTTTCCATAAGAACAGTGTAATTGCTTATTTCCTTATATTTTTGTTGAGTAGCAGTACCTTTAGATTGCCTCTGAGGTGAGACTTTCCTGACCAATCCTAATGGTCCATTTCAGGTTTGTTGACTAATTGTGGCCTTGTAGACAGTAGATACATCCCTGGATCCTTCCAAGTAACCTGGCCATTCCTTAATTGTGTGGGTAACAGTGTAGTGAATATTCACTCGGGTGTAGGTTATCCATTCTAGGAATAGGAACCATAGATATTAACATTCTACTAGTCTACCGATGTTCTTAGCTTCAGTATTTTAAATGTTAGTCCTTGATTCTGGGTTGGAGTATAATTTTAGTCCCCTCCCTTCCATTCTTCTTTGGTAAATCCCAATAGTAACCACTGCTGTGTGTAAGGACCAGGAAAACTGAAAATTGTATCATACTTACAGTCATTTCCGTTTCCTGGCCTGTAACATGGCATTGGTCACAAGAGTGTGTACCTGTCCTGTGCTTGAAGGACGGGGGTTAACCTATTAGTGACCACTGCCATATTACAGTCCAGGAAACGGAAATGGCAGTATTATTATAACGTCTTGATCTGTAATAAAGCTATAAGTGGATTTTTACATAACCGTTACCAAGTCCCTGCCCTGTGATCCTTTTCTTCTCCCATTGCTACCCTGTTTCTTCTGCATTGTCGCAGTGTTTGCGTTCTTTCTAACGCAGCCTCCGCAAGTGTTGTATTGCAGCTCTTTTGCGTTTTTTTTTTAAGCAAGAAAAGCCATTGTAGTAAATTAAGATTGCCATGGCGTCAGTGAGTGATAGCACCTCTTGGTACATTACCCCATAATTGTCTAAACAATATAATCAGAAAACAAGTTGCAATCGCATAAAATGGGTGGCTATGTTTCCAACAAGCATTCACATGATTACCCTGCATGCATCTGGGCACCCACACACTTTCTAATTGTTATGATTCCTTTCATACAACACAAATTGAACCACGGAAACTAGGATATTGTTCATGTAAACTGTAATTTGAGCCTTTAGCACAATCCAAACTAGTTAACACGTGCATATCCTTCAGGAACAAATGACCTAATCAGAAATATATATATATATATATTTGGGTTTTTTTAAATAATAGAATTCTCCAAGGAATGTACCATATTTCCAAGGACACAGTCTTACTTTTGAACCCACATGTTTTCACTTGAACACATGGCAAGCAAACGTCAGTCTGCTATTTGTTAGAAGACTTGCTGATGGAGATTAAAGGAATAGAGGCTTGTAGGGTTTCCATCTTTACAGTTGTAATTAGTTTCTAATTGCTTGTAAGTGGATGTCGGATAGGAACTGTGTTCTACAAGTTTCACTTATCTGCAGAATCAAAGCTTAAATGCAAAACAAAAAAGCCTTCTTGGTTTGTCTACATAATATTTCACTTATCTTAATCATTTCTGTAATTTCAAACAGGATAATTGTACATAAAAATCGTATGGTTAAATATACGTTATCCTGTGTGCTTAAAGTGCATGTTCACCCTTAAAACAAAAAAACTGATCACATGTACCTAACCCCAACTGATATATTCAGCACATTATAAGATGTATTACTATCCAGATATTTAAGAGTAAGGTTAAAAGTAAGCTGGCTCCTCCCTCCATGTTGTCACTCAAGACTGTGACTGCTGACATCACAGTCAATGATTGACTGCTATTTCTCCTGCTGCCTCCACTGCACATGCTCAAGGTTATAAAAAGCTCATTGGGAGGAGGTGTTACCTTTGCAAGAAAAGAATCATTAAATATCTGGTTACAAATGCACAAATATAAATAAGTTAGTAAACTGAATCTATAACAGGAAAAATCCCTAAGTGATCTAAGTATAGACTACTTTGACTGCTAATATACTATAGCATATAATAGTGATATCACTCACTTATATGTACAAGGCGATCTGGGTGTATATACCTCCGATTGTTCTCTTAGGGCACTGTTGTTTTATGCTTCTGGTCAGTCAGTTTCACTTTTCCCAGAAAGAAACGGTAGTTCAATAGTAGTACTAATAACAGCATAAGACTCACCCCTCCATATGGGTGGTCCACAGGCCATGATTAAGAGCGAGGAGCCTTTGAAGTTTGTTTCAAGAGTGGTACAAATGCACAAATGCATGTAATAAACTGGTAAAAAAAAGTTGTAATTGTGGACCAATTTTTTGTTTTAAGGGTGGAAATGCCCTTTAAGGCTATATTGTCTTTATGCTATGCTGATATCTTAAGATATATATTAGTGAGAACAGTAAAACTGTCTTCCAGCATGTGTGGTAATGGCAGGTTCAATAAATAGCTTTAAGAGTGGGTAAAATTAATTTTAAATTATTGAAAGTAACTGGTATTAAGGAATATAGGGGGAGAGGCACAAAGGTACGCAGCGTTCCTCTAACCTTCCGAGTCCTGGACATGCAGTAATCCCTTTGTGACGCTGACTGTATTATGGTAACACAGAAGGCTAGTTGCTCCAGCTTAACAGATTTTTTTTATCGCTTAGTTTTGCAGTACATAGTGCCACAGTGGGTGTTCATCACTGTTACAGCACAGACCCCGTAAAGCCAATGCTAACCTGACATTATATCGGGTAGTTTGGGCTTTATACTTATTTGGGCACATTGCTGTATCTCCCCCATAATTCTCTGACCCATGTGCACATATTAAATACCTAACACAGCTGAGAAACTGTTGCTCAAGAATTTTACTGTATTAGTTCATATGTTGTTACTAAATGTTAGAATATCAAACCTCACGCATTCTTCTGTTCGACCCTCCCTTCGAATATTTTACTCGGTAGCTGTGTTTATTTATTCTTGGCAGTGGATTAGAGTTTATAATATATTAATCCTTTATACTCTGCATTGTTTATCCCTATCAATTCCTGGCTCCACAAAGACTGTAAAAGAAAGAAAACACCTACACAATTATGGAAAACATGAAATAGAGTAATTTGTGTTTATAGCGGTATCTTTTAGAGGTGCCAGAGTGATTCTAGAGGTCTGTGTTTTCCTGCTAGATCATGTACTACGCTGAAATATTCACGGAATCTACATTACCACTCTGCGTTTTGCAAGGACCTCATTTATCTGAAGTTTGCTTCTAAAACAGGAATGATATTTTAAAATTAGTGTTTCTAACTTATTTGGTGACCAAACCTAAAAATTACCACAAATCCACACAAATAAAAATACATTTTTAAATTTTTACTGAAGTTAAATTCTGAAGATGGTCAAGCTGAAATGAATAAAAAAATGTACAGTATGTTGTAAAACTTTAAACCTAAATGTAACCAGCTACTAATAGCTCTTCCATGAATCTTTGTGTGATATCAACTTAAAGCCCTGTACAAATCATAGATTATTGTTGACCGACATAATCCTGAACAACTATTTTGGCCAAGAAACTACAGTAGCATCTGTACAGGCATTGGCCAACACCCATTATAATGGGATTCCCTACTCACTTATCCCTACCCTCCCTAGACCAAACAGTTTTTTCTGTAATTATTGAACAACCTGCCTGTTTAGCCATCACTGGCGAATTAATTTGGCTTGAAGAGCCAAATTACTGTTCTTTCTATTTCTTCTTCTTCCATTTTATTCTTCCGCTTTTTTGGACTGTATCTCCTTCCACAGTTTTTGAGCTAGAGATATGAAATTTGGTACAGACGTGCGAGGCATATAGGAGAAGTGTGCTATTACTTAGCTAAGGAATCTGTGGAAGCGTAATGGTGTTATCTGTGAATTTCAGGACATTTTTCCCATAGACTGTAATGGTAACTATCCTCAAATGTGGATATTTCAAGGTTGAAGGGTCATGAGATCAAAAAAGTTTGTTTCATGGTCATAAACACAAACGCTGATACCCCAACCCCCCCACACAGACACAGGTACACCTACCTACTGACCTACCTTTCCATTCTCATTGAAGCCATACTTAAAGGGTAACTATATTCAAAAAACGAATTTTGATCAATCATCAATAAAAGGTAGTTATATGGTCATACATGCAAAAATACATACCCCCAACCTCACACGGGTACACACAACTTCTGAACTACCCTTCTATTCATGTGGCAGCCATACTTAAAGTGTAAATAAAGTAATACATGTTTTTTTTATATATCCTCAATAAATGTAGTTTTATGGTTGTAAACACAAAAAATACATACCCCCTCATCCCAACCCAGGTTTACACACCTATGGCAGCCAAAGATAAAGGTATAATGAAAAAACACATTTTGACCCAAGTACACACACCTACTGACCTACCTTTCCATTTCTGTGGCAGCCATACTTAAAGGGTAACTATAGTCCCAAAAAAAATTTGGCCAATCATCAAAAAAAGTTCATGTTTTTAACCCCCAACCTGACACAGGTACACACACCTACTGACCTACCCCTCCATTACTGTGGCAGCCATACTTAAAGGGTAACTATAAGCAAAAAAACTAATTTTGATCAATAATCAAAAAAGTTTATTTTTTTAACTTCCAACCTGACCTACCCTTCCATTCCCATTGTATCCATATTTAAAGGGTAACTATGGTCAAAACTATAATCAAAAAACTATTTTGACTAATTATCAACAGTTTGTTTTTTTTAACCCCCAAACTTACCCATGTACACACACCTACTGATCTACCCTTCCATTTCCTTCTCATCATTGCCATTATTCATTTTTAAAATCTGCAGCACAAACACACAAATTCCATTCCAAAATGCAGCCTTTTAAGCCAAATTTAAAGTTTATACATACAGATAAATTAAATCGGCACATACTTTAAGTTAAGGTAATATGATTATATATCTGTGTATTTCATAAACTAGTATAAACACTTAATTCCTGAAGGAAGATATTCCCTCTTTGGATTGTTTCTGAATCCTTTCATAGCTTTACAACCTATTTACATGCTTGTGGATTTGTAAGAAGGTGGTATATGTAGTGATCGTAAACCATTGACCATGATGACATGGATGTGGCTGACAGTTAACACACGGAAGAAAAGTGGATGAAAGAAGAGGGACTGCCAGACTTAAAAGTAAAAAACAAGAAGTCCTCTTAAATGCTGTGGTAAATATCTTCCTTCAGGAACCCTAGGTTTTGGGGGGAAGACATTATCTAGGGTGTGGTAGGGTGGTACCTAGGATACAGTAAAACAGAATGTTTCCTTTAGTACAATAACCCTTTTGGGATGTAATAATAATAATAAAATAAAATAATTATTCTGCCACACATATGTTTAGTAAATCAGCAGTTTAATAAAATAAATGTTATTAAGTTTTACAGATGATAACTGCTGTCTATTGAACACCTTTAGGAATGATGACCAACAAAGTTAAGGTCACTCCTATCAATGAAACTGAAATCTCTTCACTTTATTTTACTGCACACTCATAGATATATATTTGAAGAACATCACACAGCTGCACACCAGTTCTATTCCAAAACAAACACTACCAGACTGGTACAGTGCACTGACCATATTATTCTCTAAACGTTAATTTATTGACAAAAGCGCAATGTCATAGTAACAAGGGTATTTATCCCAGTAAGTAGGTGTTTTCCTTGGCAAGATTCTCTTCAGTGGATTGGGAACTGTATAAAAGGAAAGATGATTCTTGTTACACCCAAGATGAACCTTTCAGAAGTTCAGACAAACAAATATTCACCTCTGAACGGTGTAGTTTGTTTAGAGGGCATTAGATTGGGACACACCTTGAAGTTTAGAGTTAAACATAAAATAGTACATTACCTGGCCACACTTCATGTTTTATGCAATCACACACGTAAATGCGCATGCGTTTCCAAAGTGTGATTGAGCTTGCATTGCCGCAATTCCTATCATTTAAAAATTGCAAATGCATGCGCAATCGTGTTAGTGTGGCAAGTGCCTTAGCGTATAATAGAGAAATGACAAGAAGTAAAAAACAAGAAGTCCTCCTAAATGCTGTTTCAAATGCTGTTTCAAAATTGTAACAGATGTAATATATTGCACCCCTTCTCTTATCATTATATCATTTTCATTATTATCTGTCATTAGAGGAATAATCAATGATAATCAGTTGCATATATATATATGCATAGTAGTCATGGGTGCAATGTTATCAAAGTGTGCCTCAGCCTTGGCAAACCTGAAAGAGCAGTCAATAATTAAGACAATCCGCCTTTGAAGAGCTCCATAGTCATGGTATTGGAGGTTAAAGGCATATGTCTATCTAGTCCAACCTTATTAACCTACCCATAATTCCTGGTTAACAGGAAGTCCTTTTTGATTTCAGAAGAAGCCCTGGATTAACAATAACTTTAATTATGTATACCAGTGACTTTAATATTCTTTAAAGGGAATGCTTACCCTTAAAACAAAAAACCCAAACCCAACTGATATGTTTTGCCCTTTATTACCTGCTTTACTAACCAGATATTTAATTATAATTAAATATAAGAGTGGCCCCTCCCTGTAGTCAATCTATCCTGTGACTGCTGACATCACAACCAATGATTGACTGTTGTTTCATCTACTGTCTCCTCTGCACATGCTCAAGCTTATAAAAAGAGATTGGAGGCAGATACCTTTGCCAGAAAGATAGCAAACTTATCATTAAATACCTGGTTAAAAATGCATGTAATAAATTGGGGGAAATAGCAGTTGGGGTTACAGGCAGACAGCAGGCACATAACCAGGTTTAATGCCCTTTATTTTGGAAATGTATCCAGCTCCCTATCTAATGAATCTGCCATTACCCTATCTACTGGAAGACAGTTCCACAAATTTACCTTTCCTTCTGTAAAAATCCTATCCGAACCTGAAGATGAAATCTCCTTAAGCTAGGTACACACCTAGCTTTTTTATTCTCCTGACCGACCGTTCGATACTTTCAACCGGTCAGCCAGGAGGAAGGACTGTCGGTCGCGGCAAAAGCAGCCACGTCCGACAGTTATCGATGGTTTTCCACTATGTCCGATCGCCCTTTTGTCTGATTCGGATGAACGATCGGTTGGACATGGCTGCATTCGGATGTGATAATTTCGGTCCGATCGACCGATACACTGAACTATCGGTCGATCAAACCGAAATATCTCATCGTGTGTACCCAGCTTTAGAGATAGGGTACATTTTCTCTCTCTTGTTTTTTAATGTAGTGTTTAGGGTTAATAATATAGCATTACATTTCCATTAAGGCTTTAGTGTGCCTTTAGAAAGCAACTACCCACAGCACAATATTGAAGATCAAAATAACTATGAAGTTAAGTGCTTCTCTTTTATTTCGACATAAACCACACTATTTCCTTACTGAGGTCTATCTTCTAAAGTTGTCAAATATGCTACAAGGACCCCCAAAACATGATCGCTCTGAAAGTGCAGTTTGCATTCCATTGAGCTTAGTAGTGCCAGGTGCTATTTCTTTATTTCTAAAGAAAAATATGGCAACCATACAGAGAAAGGTATCCTGCTTATCTCCATGTTTATTGACTTAATTCCTCTATATTACAAGTGGTCAAGTTAATTTATTGTTTTGTCATTTTGTCAATATGTAATTTAAGGATCATTTATTTATTGTCAATAATGTATAAAGTAATAACATTTTGACCGACAATTGCAAGCGTTGCGGCCAATTGGTCAGGCTTCATTTTTTTTTTGATCCACCAGATCCACAACAAAGCCCAAAAAGAACTTGTAAAAAGAAATCCTTTCATGGATTGTCATATAATTGAAAACATTATATTTCCCTTAATTTCAGCATTAGATAGATGTGTTTTAACATTCATTCAAGTTAAACATGCAGGGCCCTGTCAATAAGTGATAATATAATCATCAATACTGAGTACTATGGCTCAGTGCTAAATACCTGAGTTCAAATCCTTACCTTGAACACAAATATGCAATGCATATAGTGCAAATAGTGAGTTTATTCCAAACCACACATCAACATACACAACGTTTCGAGGGTCTAGGCCCTCTTCATCAGGTGATGGGGGTGCAAAAGAAAGTGGGTTTAAATAACCTAGTGTAACCAAAGGAGACACCCCTTCCTGGGTGTGCCTAGTGCAAATTCACATATTAGGTCAACATACTATTGGAAGATGTATATAATATAAAGTGCATATACATAAAACATGATATAAATACATTGCTCACAAGGTGTACTATATAAAACACAGGTTATTAAAAACTCAAAAAAGTGACCTAAAACATCATAGTGGTGTTGGTTACACTAGGTTATTTAAACCCACTTTCTGTTGCACCCCCATCGCCTGGTGAAGAGGGCCTAGACCCTCGAAACATTGTGTATGTTGATGTGTGGTTTGGAATAAACTCAGGAGTGCGACTCTGCATCATATTCTATTAATTTATACCATTCCCTTGGAAGTGGGGAATCCGAGGTCTGCACCCAGGTGGACAGTGTGCATATGGACTACTTTCATATAATGCTATGTGGATTTTCCCAGGGCAATTCATTTCCCCCCACAATCATAAAAACATACTGATAGTATATGTGAAATAAAGGGATTAGATTGTAAGCTCTTAGAGGCAGGGTCTAATTTGAATGAATGAAAAAAAATTCAAGCGCTGCATAATATGTAGCACTATATAAGGAATAAAATACATATACATACGTCAATATGATAATCGTGTATTGTTGGGCTTATCTAGTAATATTCATTTAATTTCACTCTTAAACATTATACTGGAGTTATTCCTATTGTGACAGAGAAAAGAGAATGTGGCTGATGTAATATGAGCTACAACGGTTTGCAACAACCAATCAGATAATGTGTAACATAAGGTAACATTTGATTGGTTGTAGCAAATAAGCAACTCAGGCAAATTTAAACACCTCATTAATTTTTATGTTATATTGTGCTGAGCCCTATATCTATGGATAAATTCATGCAACTGGTGTATGAAAGGGTCAGGATTAGATCTTGGGTAAAATGGACATTGAACTGGTTCATGAAACCTGAAATTCTATCACTAGTTTTTCATGCATTTTCAGTAGTCCACATAACAAACATTTTATTTTAATCCCACATTTAGATGATCCCCAGTCCAGCCACTCAACAGCAGTTTAGACTGGGTAATATCCTGGAATATGAACACGTCAGTGATCAAAGGATAAGCACTGCTGCCTCATCTTCAGCCTTTGTTTCATATTGAGCCCTTCACCATAAAAAATGTTACTACTGTAGTTCAGGTAAATGCAATTTTTGTTTATTGGTATAAAAATAGCTTTTATACCTATTCCCTTCATTGATATATATGAGGATCAGAGAGAGCCTGGAGAATAATCCTGTCACCTAGAAGGTTAGTCAGAGTGTGCTAGATTTGTGTTTATAGCAAAGAAACAGATTGTCAGAACAAAAGGTAATATTTATTAAATATCTAATCATACATGAGTGTGACATAAAATGGGAGGATTAAGATTTTTGCAGATGTAGATAGTAGGCATACAACATCAGACCGAATTAGTGCAATGTCAAATTTATAAATTGTAATAAAATAAATATTCTTTCAATTGGCTTGACCATTTGTTATATTGACCACCTTAAACGGTATGTTCACCCCTTTGAAAAACTTTAATATTATATGCAGCACACCTTATAAGAAATAAGTTCTGTTTTGTCTAATTAATTTTAATATGCTCACAGACAGAGACCTCATACTTACAAGCTACGCGTTCCACCACCACAGCTCTGCACTTCAAGCTCCACTTTCAGGTAAGGCAGTCAGTCAAGGGCGTGACAATGACGTTGTGGCCAACCGTTGACTGCCATTCCCGGACGGGCCCCCACTGTTCAGGAACGGAAAAAAACATAGCAGTAGCAGTTGATAGGGAGGAAGCGGCGGTGGATTGTGAACTTATAAGTATAAGATCTCTGTCTGGTAGCATATTTAATAACCAATTTGAGACTTCATTTTAAGGGGTCCTGCTTATCATTATCATTAAAAGTTTTTCTAAGGGGTGCACATTCCCTTTAAACAGTAATATATTATGTTTATTTGTTCAATGAAATAGGAAAAATATGTTTGGTTTATTGAAAAACAAATGACAAAATTATTTAGCAGTTTGCCAATTTAATGAAAAGTCTAAATTCGCTACTGTAATTCAAAATTCATTGTTGAAATTCAACATTTAGTGTTTTTGTCCCATTGACTTCAATTGGGTTTGATTTAAATTATCATTTTAGCCAAATTTCTATATATTCTGCATAACTGAAAATACAAATAAACACATATTCTTACCCTTTAGAGAAGGAAGAAATTGCTCCCTTTTGAAAATGACTAAAATATAAACTTATTTAAAGTTAAAGTACCAGTGAACTGAAAAGCTAAAATTTTCCTGAAAAGGGAGATCTCCAATTAGAATCCAATGGATTTTTTCCCTGACTTTATTATACAGTAGCTCATAACCTACTAATTAACATGAAATCTTATTGGTCTTTGAATGTAAGGTTATAACAGTTTGAAATGAATAATATCGTTCATTGAGAAAAGCCCTCCAGTTACTTTAACTCTGAGATATACTCCCCTCAACCTTTAGCACAAAAGAATACAAAGTAGCAATAAGAATCCCCTTTCTCTCTCTTTCTCTCTCACTCCCCCCCCTCCCTCTATGGCTTTCAGTCTTACCCCCTTCTGTAGCACATGAGCTCTGGTACCAGCTCCAGTATCTTATATGGTTAGGGAACTGCAGCCCTGCCTCTTTTCTAGGGCTGATGGTCCAAAAATGCATGCTAGCCATGCAAGATAGCAAACTTGAAACTGGAGCTCCTGTACTACTGAAGTGGGTAAGCCTTACAACATAATCAGTAAGTATAGTTTTCTAGGGTACGAATGATTTTCCCCCTGTAGTTCACCTTTGAAGCTTATTATCAGGTCAGTGTGTTGTTTTTTTTTTTTTTAAAGAAACAGGCAAACCATACAATTAAACTTGTATTATTTGGGGATCTTAAAAGTAAAGAATGAACATTCACTAATGGCAGCAAGACCAAAATCATCTGAAAATTGGACCAAGGCCCTTGGTGTGTTTTATATGGACTAGCTAGCTTGGTTTCTAAAATAGATTCTGCCAAGTTTTTTCATGCCAGAGGTGTTTCTCAGAATGTTGGTAGTGGAAACATTTTTATCTGTATAACCTACAGATTTATAAATAATGTATATTATGATAACATTTTAATACAGTGTAGCTACTGTACATTCATTCTAATTAAATTTGATTACAATATACACTTAGTGCAAAAATTATAAGGTTAAGTCCAACATAATGAACATTGTTGTGCCACAAGAAAAATTTGGATAGCCAAGTGTCCCACAGTCTTAATAAAACTTTGAGAACCACTGCTCTAGACACCTGTTACTCTGATGTCAACTGGATTGTTTCAGTTCAGAAAATGAAAAGTCAACTCAAACCACCGAATTTATCTTTTGTGATTTGTTACTGCTTTTTTATAAAAATGAACCTGGTTTTGGGTCGAAATTACTGGTTAAATTCTCTACAGTCAAAGCTACACCTGAAATGTTATTCTACTGGCGAGATCAAAACTTTTTGACATTGAATTTTTTACAGTATCTCCACAGAATTTTGTTTTCAATTGTGCATCTTTATACTTTACATGGAAGAGTTGTATCTGTTTTCTAACAATAAACTTGCATTTTTAAAACATTTCAAATGGAATGAGATCAGTTTTGACCATATAGCAAAGCTGTGGCCCTACTGACAAAGAAAAGATAATCAATGCACATTCTTATGCCCCATACAGTATATTCTCTGCACACTGGCATACTTTATAAACAAAGGGGTTTTAGTATACATTACTGTGATCATAGGAATGAAAAGCCTTCCAACCATGTCAAGGTAACCCCAGTCTGAACTTCTAACCTTTTTTACTTTAATTGTGATTAGCAAACGTTGCATTTCTCATACTTGCGTACTGGATCAACAAAGCAGGCTCTCTTACTTCCCCCCAGCTCACTGGCTTTTTATAGTGAGGAAAGATGCCGTTCATCCAGTGCTTTATATTAAAGGCAAAGGACCTCCCATTAGGCCCGTGTTGGGGGTGATATTACCACATGGAAGCTTGACCATGCATCCTAATAAATACATACAATAGAACAACCATGGAAGCACTCCTTAGGCTAAATTACAATTACATTTTGCAGAAGTATTTTGTGCTCCTACTGAGGTTGAAAAACTACTCCCAGAAATGTCAACATCCCAGCCATATGGTTTGGTTATGATTGTATAGACTTGTTTTGTTCAATGTAAGAATACTACCAGTCATTGGGGCGGTTTAGCTTAGCAGGTCCATGTTTTTGATTAGGTAGAACCTTCATTAAAGAAAAACGTTTTTTGGGTTGGCGGAGGTTCACTTCCTTTTTCAGTATTGAGAGTATGAAAACATGAGCGTCCTGATGTGCATTATTTTAAGACCTGAGAGGCTGAAAGATTTGGTAAGTAACATAAGCTTAAACAATGTTGGACGGATCCATTTATTTTATGTGAACTTAAGCAGTTTTCTGTTACCGGTGGATTTGGTTTATTTTACTAAGAATCGTTTTTCCCAGAGAAAAGGTCAAAAAGAGGCTAAAATGAATAATCAGTCAGCCATTTGACTTCTGACCCATAATAAAATATCACTTTTTTAGCCACTGAGTAATCAGAAGGCAAGATTAAGCCCAAGGTTAACCAGAAGAGAAATGACTCCTTACCAGAACTGTTCAATGTTTTAGTATCGTTTGAACTCGCAAAGAGGGAAATGATACAGTCTAAATATTACAGACATTGAATATTTCCTGTTAAAAAGTCATGTCATCTGTTCCCCATCCCCTTCTACTGAAGGTTACTCAAGTAATATTGTAAATTGTTTGTTAAAACTTTTTATTCTATCCATAATTAAAAAAACAACAAATAAATATTACACAAAAACTATTTAAAGCAAATAACGAAAGCACTCATTTCAGAAATAGCTTAGTGATGTAGTTTATAAATAGTAAACTGCTATAGGGTAAAGAATGCTACATAAAAAAATGGGTAAAATATCTGCTGCAATAAGAACCCAGTTATATAGTAATAGCTTCTTAATTTCATTGGTGTATAATCATTAAAACTTCCTTAAATTTTAACTATGGTCTCAGAACATGTTAAGCTTAAATTAAAGCCCTTTTGTCATGCCTTTAAAAGGAACCCTGGATCACACTCTTGAGGAGTTATATTGCTGGAAATGTTTAGCAATATACCTTTCTGGACACTTCCTGCTTTTACCAGCTTGTAGCCATGTGACCATTCTCTGCCTCCATTAAGTAAATGTTTTGATTTTTTTAATAATAATCTAGAATCAGTAGAGAGTTGTAGCATTTTAGTCACTGATAAAAGCAAATTTGTTAAAGAATTAAAGTATGCTACGTGTGATATCTTATTGCTGCTACTAGAGACGTCTCCATCTCTGTGCTGGTGTAGTCTACCAGCTGCAAGATTCCTGCCCGCTTTCATTATTTCCATTAGGCTTTTAATATAATTACATAATTTCAGAGATACACACATTTTAGTAAGTTATGTAACACATAGCAAAGCTCTTATAAGAACTGATGACACAGCTACGCACTGTTTATAGGAGTATAATTTGCAATATATTAATGGCTCTTGGGCATTATATGGTGAATAATCCACATCCTTGTGAAGGTTCTCATTCATCCAAGTCATGGTATATCTGTTGTATTCAATTAGATCAACTGGACTTGAAGTTTAGTTCTTGAAGACGTTTCGCTAGTCTTAGCCACTATCCAATCACGCCCTTAACACCTGGCTGTGATATGCTAATTGGGATTTTCCAGGGTACATAATTGCCACAGATTCTTGTACAAGTCATTCTGAATTGAGAAAGCCAGTCGGATGACTAGCGAAACGTCTTCAAGAACTAAACTTCAAGTCCAGTTGGTCTAATTGAATACTGTAGATTTAATAAGCCACATCCTATTGTAAATAGGATATATCTAAAGCAATAAATGAGTTGCCAATTATACCTGATGATATAGATAAGAATATAATCAACAGGATATTCCTGGCCCTTGTAACTAGGGATGTTCCGAAGTTTCGACCTTGAACCTGGTTTTGGCTTGGAAGTCCCAGTTCAGCTTTCAGAAATCTGCCAGGAGATAAAATTCTGACCTGGCTTGATGTTGAAATTTTATTATGTTGTCTCAAAACTTCAGTTTTAACAGCTGGATGAACAAACCTGCTAGATTTTATTCTACTGACGGGTTCATTCATCCATGCTCTCCATAATAAGTCAACAGTTGTGTATTACAATGACATATTCTACCCGTTATTGTTAATACATTGTGTGACCTTGTGCATTACAGAGATTTTTGTCGCGGTGCCAGCTTGAAATGTTTACCCTTAAAAAAAATCGTTTTTTAAATTAATAAATTGTCTGGGAAATACAAAAGAAACTAAATTGAAGCATGTTCGCACATTGTTCCTCATTCAAATCGATTCTCTTATTGGTTTTAAGTAAATTAGAGCAAATACCTTACAATAACATCTGTTATAGAAAGTGGTAAACTTTAAATGGCTCGGAGTTATGTTTGAGTTACCCAATACTTTGAACTTCCCAAAAAAACAATCACATTGTATGCTGCCCTTGTAAAATCATCAGTTGCCTTAAAGCAATAAATATTTCCTAGGAGACAAAATACAAACCTGCATTGTACATCTTAAAAGACAATTTGGAATAGTAGTCGTATTGTGGTTAAACCCACTTATCAGCCAGAGAAATGGCCAACAAACAATCTTTATTTGGCATGATGTTCAAATAACAGAGACTTGCTAATTCAGTTTGAAGTGGATTACATACATCTGTCTGAGGAGAACTCGTCCAACAGATAAATAGTATATAGCTGAATAAAAATAGAAAATAACAATAACAATCACTATCATTGTTATATTAATTATTTGATGTGATAAGTTATTGAAAAAATATATAAATACAGAGGCCCAATTTATTTTCAAT
>CM033473.1:267519115-267524115 GCA_019447015.1 Hymenochirus boettgeri | reverse complement strand
CGTATATTGGGACTCTACTCAATCAGCCTATTGGGACTCACTATCAATCAGCTATTGGGACTTACTATCATCAGTATCTGGACTCTACCCTATCTACTATATTGTGGACTCTATTAAATCAGCCTATGGGTCCTCTATCAATCAGTATATTGGGACTCTATCAACAGTATATTGGGTACTCTTAAAATCAACAGCGTCATATATTTGGGACTCTATCAATCAGATCATCTACTGACTTACATTGCTGCATATGTGACTCTATCAATCAGTAATTGTGACTCTATAAATCAGCCTATTGGACTTTATCAATCAATATTGGGGACTCTATCAATCACAGCCTATTGGGACTCTATCAATCAGTACATATTGGGACTCTATCTCAGACGCGTATTGGGCTCTATCAAATCAGTATATTGGGACTCCTATTAATCAGCCTATTGGGCTCTCTCATAATGCAACTCGCCTATGGTGG
Source organism: Hymenochirus boettgeri (assembly GCA_019447015.1). Lineage (NCBI taxonomy): Eukaryota > Metazoa > Chordata > Amphibia > Anura > Pipidae > Hymenochirus > Hymenochirus boettgeri. Next base: position 267,523,643 of record CM033473.1, on the reverse strand, counting down.
GTCGGCCATATTATGGGAACTCCTATCATCATACTTTGGGACTAGCTATATATCGCACTGTGAGCTCTATCAATATGCCTATTGTGACTCTATAACTCAGCCTATTTACTCATTCAATTCATTATTGGACTCTATCAATCAGCTATTGGGCTCATATCAATCAGTATATGTGGGGACTCTATCATCAGCCTATTGGTGGTTTCAAGCATGGGATCATATCAATCATTATATTGGGACTATATTGATCAGCTATTGGGAATCTATCAATCTAAGGTTAATCTATATGTGACTTTATGGGATCTCTATTATCAGCCATTTGGAGATCCATCAATCAGTTTTGGGACTCTATCAATCAGGTATTGGTCGTCTGAATCAATCATTATGTGTAACCGTCAGCTTTTGACTCTATCAATCAGTATATTGGTGACTACTGTAATCGCACTCCATTGGTCTCTATCAATCAGTAATTGGGACTCTATCAGTCCCTATTGGGTCTTCTATCAATCATATAATATGTGAGCTCTATTAAGCTCCTCATTGGTCTCATAACATGCAGTCATATGGCATCTATTTGACTCTGTACATCCTAATGGGATCTATATCAGTAATATTGTGACTTATCAATCAGCCTATTGGGAATCTTCTATCAATCAGATATTTGTGTGACTCTATTAAGCAGCCTTTGGGTCCTCTATCATCAGTATATTAGGGACTCTATCAATCAGCCTATTTGGGTCTCTAATCAATCAGTATGATTCATATATATTGCAGCCATCTTAATCAGCCTATTGGTCACTCTTTATCATCAGTATAATTGGTGACTCTATTAATCAGATAGGACTCTAATAGCCTATTGGGTTCTCTATCAATCAGTATATGTGTGACTCTATAATCAGCCTATGGGCTCTATCCAACATCAGTAATTGTTGACTCTATTTAATCAGCCTATTGGGATCTCTATCATCATTGATATGTACTTTATAAATCAAGCCTATTGGGCTCATCAATCAGCACCTTGGTGCTTCTATCAATCAGCTCATTGGGACCTCTCAATCAGCCTATTGTGACTCTCATTAACAATATATATTGGGTTATCATAGCTAATATTGTAAGCAGCACTCTATGGGTTCAATCATCATCTATTGGGACTCTATCAATCACGTTATTTCTCTATTATCAGCCTTTCTTGTCTCTATCAATCATAGCTATTTGTGAACTATTAATCAGCCTATTTTTGGGCCTATCAATCAGTAATATTTTGACTCTATTAATTCAGCTAGATTGGGTCTCTATCAAAATCTCATTAACGGCTAGTTGGGACTCTATCTACTCAGTATCTTGGGTCTCTGATCATCAGTATATTGGGACTCTATCAATCACTATTTGTCTCATCAACAGCCTATTTGGGCTCTCTACATCAGTATATTTGACTATAATCAGCTTGGCTCTATCACATCATTATATGGGACTCTATCAATAGACCTATTGGGTGCTCTATCATACAGCCTATACTGGGTACTCTATCAATCAGCCCTATTGGGTGTCTCTAATCAATCAGTATATATTGGACCTCTTCATCAGCCTATTGGGTCTCTATCAATCGAGCCTCTTGGGGAATCCTCTATCAATCATATATTGTGGACTCTTTAACAGTATTGATATCACATGTGACTCTATCTCGCCGGCTCCCTATCATAGTATATTGTGAACTCTATCAATCAGCCTATGGGTCCTAATTCACATATATTGTGACTCTATACTTACAGCCTATTGCAGGTTCTATCAACAGTTATATTGTGACTCTATTAAGCATGCCTATTGGGTCTCTATCAATCAGTATTTGGAGACTATCAAATCCAGCCTTTGTGGACTCATCAATGCATATATTTGTAATATTCTAGCCTATTATACATCTATCAATCAGTATACTTGTGACTCTTAAATCAGGCCTTTGGAGTCTCTATCAATCAGTACCTATTGGGAGCTACTGCTACTGGCAAATCATCATATTGGGTACAGCCTAGGTCTCTATCATCATCTATATGGACTCTATAAATCCAGTATATTTGTGACTCTATCAATCAGCCTATTGGTCGGGTGGGACTCTTATCAATCCAGTATATTGGGGTCCTATTAATCAGTATAGTTGGACTCTATCAATGAGCCTATTGGTTCCTCTAACTCACTCAGTATATCTGGACTCTATCAATCACCTATTAACGGGGCTCTATCAACAGTCTATTGAGACTCTAATCAATCAGCCTATTGGGTGGGACTCTATCAATCATATAATGGGTTAAACTTTATTAATCAGGCCTATGTGAGGGACTCTTATCAATCAGCATCACTTGGGCCTAATCAATCAGCCTATTGGGACTACTATATCATCAGCCTATTGGAGATCTCTATAATCAGTCTATTGGGACCCCTCTTAAGGCAGCGCCTTTGGGTCTCTTCAATCAGTAATAATTGGTACTCCTATCAATCAGCCTATTGGTAACTCTATCAATCAGTATATTGTGACTATAATCAGCCTATTGGGAACTCTATCAATCATATATTGTGACTCTATTAATCAGCCTATTTGGGTCTCTATCATTCAGCAAGTATATTGTGACCTATCAATCAGTATATTTGGGTCTCTATCAAGAATCAGTATATTGGGACTCCTATCAATCGAGTTATATTATGGACTCTATAAATCAGAACCTATTGTGACTCTCTTCAATCAGTATATTAGGTGTCTCATTCAATCAGTATATTGGACTCTATACAATGAGCCTATGGGTCTCATCATCAGTATACTGGGACTCTATCAATCAGCCTATTGGGGCTCTATCATCATTATCATTTTGACTCATCAATCAGCACTATTGGATCTACTCATCAATCAGCCTATTGGGACTCTATCATCAAGTAATTGTGCCTCTATTAATACCAGCCTATTGGGACTCTTATCAATCTTATATGGGACTTCTATCAATCATGCCTATTGGACTCTCATCAATCAGTATATTGGGACTCTATCAATCAGCCTTTGGGACTACTATCGAACGTGATATTGGGACAACTCTATTCAATCAGCCTATTGGGTCGACTATCATCATCCTATTGGGTCCTAATTAATCAGTATATTGGCGACTCTATTAAGCAGCCTATTGGGGTCGCTCAAGCAGTAGTATTGGGACTCTATCACAATCATCCTAATTGGACTACCGATCAATCAGTCAATAGGTTGGGGACTGCGTAGTCACATCAGGCCTATTGGGTCCACTCTATCAGATCATCCTATTGGGTCTCTTCAATCGTATATTGGGGACCGAACGTGGCGACCACACAGTGTGTCACACACAATTTGGGATGTGACTTATCAATCAGCTATTATTGTAGACTCTATTAATAGGCCTATTGGGACTTGCTTTAATTCAATCAGTATAATTGTGATTATTAAACACTATTGGACTCTATCAATTCGTATATTGTGGACTCTAGCAATCACCTATGGGACTTCCTAATCAATACACAAGTAACTATTGGGACTCTAATCAATCAGCCATTAGACTCTTCAAGCAGTATATTGGGACCTATCATCAGCCTCTTGGGACTCTATCAATCACATAGTTGTCTGACTCATCAATCAGTATATATGTGACTATTATCAGCCTATTGGACTCTTCAATCAGTATATTGTGACGCTATTAATCAGTACGATTGGGACTCTATCAATCAGCATATGGGACTATTTATCATCCTATTGGGACTTTATCAATCAGTATTTGTTACTCTACTATCCATCCTATTGGGACTCTATCAATCAGCTTATTGTGAACTTTATCAATCAGTATATTGTGACTCTACTCATCGAGCCTATTGGGACTCTCTCAATCAGCTTATTGGGACTTATCAATCATAATTGGGACTCTCTAATCAGCCCTATTGGGTCTCTATAATCAGTATATTGTGACTCTACTAATCAGCCTATTGAGACTCTATCAATCAGCCTATTGGGACTCTATCAATCAGCCTTTTGGGACTCTAATCATCAGTATCTTGGGGACTCCTATCAAATCACCATTGGGGATTCTATCAATCAGAAAATTGGACAATATCAATCAGTATATTGGAGCTTTATCATTCAGCTTATTCGGACTTTATCAATCAGCATATTGGGACTTTATCAATCGACTTTTGGACTTCTATCATCCACATATTGTGGGACTATATTGACAGCCTATGGGACTCTATAAATCACATATTGTGGACTCATCAATCAGTCATATTGGGAATCTAATCAATCATAAATATTGGACTCTAATAAGTCAGTATATTGTTGACTCTATTAATACAGCTTATTGGGTCTCTATCATATCAGTCATATTGGAAATCTATCAATCAGATATTGTGACCTATTAATCGAGCTATGGGTCTTCTATCAATCCTATAATTGGGAATCTACATCATTATATTGACTCTTAATTAATCACAGCGTATTGGTGTCCTACATCAGTAATATTGTGACTCTATAATC